>NQII01002253.1:101367-154866 GCA_002778355.1 Clitarchus hookeri | reverse complement strand
GGGGGGGGGGGGTGTTACATAAAACTTGCATTTGATGATAAACATTAAGGTGAAAGTATGTTGTAAATATTAGTACCAGTTTAGTTCAGCCACATATTTTGATGGCAGTATTATATTCGTACATTCGTCATATAATAGCAACACCGGTCATTTCTTGCACTTAACGCTGTTGCCTGGTTGAGAATTCGGTATAGGGAAATACGTGCTTCTATGGTACCGAAGCCTTTTGTAACATTAATGTATTACTAGTTTTATGGAAAAATCAGAAAATTTAACATTTAAATAAAAAATTACTGAAAAAAATATTATTATATTTGTCTCTATACAGAGCTTGAGAGTATCATTTCTCAAATTTACTGTTTGTTTCAAGTTTATATCTGCAAAATTGTCTTTAAAAAAACGAATTTCAGTACCATGTACATCCGTATACCAAATTCTGAACCAGGCAATAGCCTTAATATCTGTACAGAGGCATTTGTGCCGTAAGTAGTTCACNAATATTATTATATTTGTCTCTATACAGAGCTTGAGAGTATCATTTCTCAAATTTACTGTTTGTTTCAAGTTTATATCTGCAAAATTGTTTTTAAAAAAACGAATTTCAGTACCATGTGCATCCGTATACCAAATTCTGAACCAGGCAATAGCCTTAATATCTGTACAGAGGCATTTGTGCCGTAAGTAGTTCACTGTCTCTAGGAATTTTGATACGTCTGCAAATTTTGTTACGATCGTAATGAACGCAGCGGGAGAATAGTATTTTGTAAAATTCTACGGAAATAAAATAACATGTCACTTAAAAGCAATTCAGTACGCCATTATCCTTGAAACCGGCAGTAAATGTTATTGAAAATAATTATTTTGTCAGTGATTTAACGACGGTGCAACATACGTCGCCTTATAGAATAAATACTTATTGTTATTTGGAACAGTTCCATTCCTATGATAAACAACGACGGACGAAAATGTGAATCTTTCACGTATTAAAGAGGAGCGTACTACAGAGCGTCACTCTACTTAATAAGGGAGTAATTGGGGGGAGGGGGAGGGGTTGAAAGATATTCTGTAACTCTGAAAAAACAAACTAAAATATGGCCTCGGAAGATTAGACCTGACTTAATGACATTTATATATAAATATAAAACGGTCAAAAACATATTTCAGTGTTCACAAGCAGATATTATTTACTGAAATAAACACGCATTTGTTTACAGTGGCAATAACAATAATTGCTTTGGTTTTTTTTGTCATGAGCATATGCAGCGTACATCTGAGCTGTTGAAAAGTCACATGGTAATGTTAATTTTGAGAAGCGGAAGGATATGCAACGAATGGGCTGAAAGTAGAAACTTCGCAGGGCTTTCAAAAGAGCTCACTTTACCGTGAATAGTCTATGCATGTACGTACTTAGGGGTGACCGGCTACACATCAGACCACAGTATCATATTTTTCCGTTAAATATAATGTCTGGCATTGTGTGACGTTGTCGGTGCTGTCGGTGACGACTCCCCCTACGAATGATTCATTACCTTCTAATATCAACTGATCTAAGTGAAACCGTGGAAGTCGCGCCAAGCGGTTACAACTCGCCACACTTGTCCCCTATCCCCTCACTTCGAGTAACAGTTGCAAACGCGTTTCGAAACGTTGCAACAAATCGATAAAACACGCCTCGACTATGCTGTAATACGCTCTTNTAACAGTTGCAAACGCGTTTCGAAACGTTGCAACAAATCGATAAAACACGCCTCGACTATGCTGTAATACGCTCTTTGCCGTAAAAACTTGCACAATTTGTGAGGTCACAACTTCACAGGCGTTGAGTGAAGTGAAGGTACCCGTGCAAGGCGCATTGATAGTGAACTACGCCGACTGGCTGTTGGGAGGGATGAGGCAGGCTTCTTTGTATCGCTACGTGGTCGCTACCACATCCCTTCCAGGAGCACAGGCGAGCCCAACAACCATTACACGCTCCCATAGTAGTGGTCGCTATGGTTCGCAGTCGTGCCAGCAGACTGCAATGCACTTGCCATGCACTGTCTTCAGCGAAGAATGGTGCTTTCTTCCTTTGGAAAGGGATGGCGACCGTGCCATCGTGCTGTGGATAGCAGATGAGCGCTGCAGTCACCACCTCACTCTACACCGGACCTATCCCATATAGTTCATTTACGGTTACTTCCTACTTTTCTAATGCCTTGCTGAAGTTCTACTTTCGTGCTTGCCAATACGAATCCTTCCGCTACATGTAAACAAATGCACGGCCACGTGACTTCCACATACTCAAATGTCAAATGCTCTGTTTACAGTTTTTAATATGTCTGAACAATGAAGCCGCGTATTTTAAAAAAAATAGTTCCTGTTTTTAATTTTTGGCAATTTCTGCATTGGTAGAGTTTATTTATTGTGAATGTATTTACAATTAATAAAATATTTGTATAATGTAACTTATAATGACTGTTCATATTTGAGGTAAAAAAGAGACTGTCTTCATCTTACTGAAACTTGCAGAGGTAGAAATGAGAAAGAGGATGACTTAATGCAAAAAGATACATTTGATCTTATTGTTGTCTGTGTATCCACACATTCGTGTTTTAGGGATAGACAAAATTTGAGTAGCAAAACGGTCTTCTCTTTACTGTTTCACGTGCAGGCTTTTATTTTGACAATAGTTAACCATTAGCTGACTAATTTTTTTTAGATTGGGTAGGTTATCTTACCATATTCACTATTGCGTGTCTCATATTTCTCCTTTACTTCTATGCTATAATTTGACTTGGAGGATACTACGTCCAACAGGTGCCGCGAATGTTCGGTGGGTGCGGAAGTTTTGAACATGACGTAAATACTGATGGCAATCCTGAGCTGTATGGGTGCCAGCACTGGTTTGCTTGAAACTGGGCACAGCCCGATTCCATGAACATTTCCAGCCCACAACAGCTGTAGTGTCTTATATTGGGTATTTAAAGATCTGTTGCCACATTTCTTTCAAATAGGATTAGCTTTAATACTTGAGCGTGCGTCTTCTTGGGTTCTCTGGTGGCTGAATTTATTGTCACCTCCGCTTTGTGACCAATAAATCGCGAATTTGCTCACTGAAGCCTAACAAACAATATCAGAGGTTATTTTCCAATTGNATCGCGAATTTGCTCACTGAAGCCTAACAAACAATATCAGAGGTTATTTTCCAATTGCATACCAAACCTTACATACATAAACCCTTAATACACTTTTCCCAAATTCACATATTTGCCGTTTTTGTAAACAGATGCCGTGTTGTGCCTCACTCTCTCTTCCAGAGCCAGGTTTAGTTGTGCCGGCCCTGTTTACACACGAAGGACAGTGCTCTGCCTCTCATCACACGTGATCGATGTACCAGATTCATTGTCGTCGACCCACACAGCTC
This sequence comes from Clitarchus hookeri, assembly GCA_002778355.1. NCBI lineage: Eukaryota > Metazoa > Arthropoda > Insecta > Phasmatodea > Phasmatidae > Clitarchus > Clitarchus hookeri. Next base: position 151,463 of record NQII01002253.1, on the reverse strand, counting down.
GCCGCCGGTCGATAGCCTCTGGTCCCGTCTCTCTGCACACTCTGCCTAGGGCCATGCACTNGCATACCAAACCTTACATACATAAACCCTTAATACACTTTTCCCAAATTCACATATTTGCCGTTTTTGTAAACAGACGCCGTGTTGTGCCTCACTCTCTCTTCCAGAGCCAGGTTTAGTTGTGCCGGCCCTGTTTACACACGAAGGACAGTGCTCTGCCTCTCATCACACGTGATCGATGTACCAGATTCATTGTCGGCGACCCACACAGCTCGCCGCCGGTCGATAGCCTCTGGTCCCGTCTCTCTGCACACTCTGCCTAGGGCCATGCACTGCCACCACTGTGAACTAACGAGGAGTGATACTTATGCGCATTTCGCCCTATATTACCTCGTCATTGGCCAGCACGCCCATGTATTGTCCATTCACGGTTACTTCACACCTTTCTGAAGCCCTGCTAAAGTTTTACATCCAGGATATTCCTCCTCTTCATCCAAACAAAGCCTAACTGAGGCTAGCTAATTACACCAATGGGACAACGCAGCACAGTCATACGCACACAGTTTAATAATGTTTTGCAGAATAACTATTTCTTACTAGGTATTAGCAACACACGTTTTCTCTGTTTATCTTATATTGATTATAAATTAAATATTAAATTTATAAGTAAAATATAAGAAAAAATTCTATTTAACCCAAAACAAGGCACTTTTATATTAATGAAAGTATAGAATGCTTGTGATACATGACATATTCATAATAATTGTAATTTACACTGAAGAGCCAAAAAAAAAACTTGTATAAAACAAATCTCTTAAAAAAAGTGGAAAAAATTACTTATGCATCGGTGGAAAATGTCACTGAATCAATAAGTGAAGGTAAACTGGTATTTTTCCCACTGATCCATCAGTTAAATTCNCATCGGTGGAAAATGTCACTGAATCAATAAGTGAAGGTAAACTGGTATTTTTCCCACTGATCCATCAGTTAAATTCACTGAAGTGACTGTTGAATATATCAGATACTGTTAACTGATGTAAATAGTGAGATTCTCACGAATAGCCGCTAGCATCTACTGACGGATACGGCTGTACGATATCGAGATATATCGCTCATGAAACCATATTTGTGAAGCATCGCGACTGCGATATTGTCGAACAGTGCAGAGCAATATATCGCATATCGCGATGTTGGGCGAATTGCGATATCAATATGACCTGTATTTGCATTGCCAACATTTGTGATGCCGATATGACCGATTTTAACGATATTGTTAAGGCCTATTTTATCGATATCGAAATGATCGATCTTGGCGGTATCAATATATCTATATTTGCAACTTGAATATTTGCGATACCGGTATGAGCAATATTTGCAATATGAGCAACGCTTGCCGTAGATGTTGAGTAGTGTGCGGGAGCTATGAATGGGACGGATAACGACATGTTCGCCGTGTTTGTAGAGCAGTATATGGCGGCACGGCAGTCAGGGCTGGCCTCAGAGGACGTCACCGCCGAGGCATCCAGTTCAAGGCAGACCGCAGCTCGGCATTGACTCGAGTCCTCGCCTCGCTGCCTGAGGCCAGCCTGCTTTACTATATCTCTACTGTTAGAGAGTTGAGGTCAGCTGAGAGGTATTGACCGGTGCTTAAGAACGTTCAAGGGCCAGAAACTACTTTCTATATTAGCAGGGTATTTTATAGTTCTGTGGTGTTACATCAAATATTAATCAGATGAAAGTAAAAACTAACATGTAAAATTAATTTACCAAATTAAATACTCAAGTTATGAGAATTTTGAATTTATGGGGTTTTGCTATACAAATTTCAAAATTTTGCATACTTTGCATGTTAGGCTACAGATCAAATTAATTGTTGATGTAATTAAAATAAAATAGAGAAATTTCATGGAAATTCTTTAGATGTTTCAACCATAATTTTATTTTTAGTCTTACAGTGAAATTTAAATTNATAGAGAAATTTCATGGAAATTCTTTAGATGTTTCAACCATAATTTTATTTTTAGTCTTACAGTGAAATTTAAATTAAAAATTGCCAGTATTTATACCTTAATTGAACACAAACAAAATGCCAGACTTTAAATAAACTTCTTCGTTGGGTTATTAAGACTTCAAGAAACGTTTCAGCGGAAATGAAACTTTGTCCTAGTATAACATTTGTTTGGTACAAGTTTTAAGGTTAAAATGCGTATATCTCTATTAAAAAAGTAAGATAAAGTTTTTTTTTTTACTGATTCAGCATTTTTATCAACTTCTAATTGATATTGTATCACAAAACTGTTAGATATCTTTAAATCACGGAGAAAAATTCTAGGCCTTGAACGACGTTAAGTGGAATTCCTATTAGGAAATATTGAACGCCCCTAGGTCATGTCTGGCTGTAAGCAAGCATTATGGCGTGNTCCCTATTAGGAAATATTGAACGCACCTAGGTCATGTCTGGCTGTAAGCAAGCATTATGACGTGCCATCGAGGCTGCCATATACATTCCCGGGAAGCTGAATGTTACGCGAACTACATACAGTATGTAACAGCAGGCTAACACGATGTGACCTCACTGATTAAACTACATATGCTACTTTGTATTTCCCTCTATTCCTGTAAGGAAATTGTACAGGAATGCTATAAAAATGCTGCTTTTAATCATTCTCAATGTTTTCTTTCTCTTTGAATATNATAGAGAAATTTCATGGAAATTCTTTAGATGTTTCAACCATAATTTTATTTTTAGTCTTACAGTGAAATTTAAATTCAAAATTGCCAGTATTTATACCTTAATTGAACACAAACAAAATGCCAGACTTTAAATAAACTTCTTCGTTGGGTTCTTAAGACTTCAAGAAACGTTTCAGCGGAAATGAAACTTTGTCCTAGTATAACATTTGTTTGGTACAAGTTTTAAGGTTAAAATGCGTATATCTCTATTAAAAAAGTAAGATAAAGTTTTTTTTTTTACTGATTCAGCATTTTTATCAACTTCTAATTGATATTGTATCACAAAACTGTTAGATATCTTTAAATCACGGAGAAAAATTCTAGGCCTTGAACGACGTTAAGTGGAATTCCTATTAGGAAATATTGAACGCCCCTAGGTCATGTCTGGCTGTAAGCAAGCATTATGGCGTGCCATCGAGGCTGCCATATACATTCCCGGGAAGCTGAATGTTACGCGAACTACATACAGTATGTAACAGCAGGCTAACACGATGTGACCTCACTGATTAAACTACATATGCTACTTTGTATTTCCCTCTATTCCCGTAAGGAAATTGTACAGGAATGCTATAAAAATGCTGCTTTTAATCATTCTCAATGTTTTCTTTCTCTTTGAATATNCGTAAGGAAATTGTACAGGAATGCTATAAAAATGCTGCTTTTAATCATTCTCAATGTTTTCTTTCTCTTTGAATATACTGTGTTTAATAGGACACAATTTAAACTTGGTGTCAGTAGATAATTAATTTTTTACCGCTCCTGGAAAGAAGTAATATTCCCAGTAAATTTATTAACTGAGATACGCGTATACGCTACACACTCATTTTACACTCTGTATTTATTACGGAATCCTCTTAACATCGAGGTCTTGAGCGCCTGTGAGGGTGAAGTTAAGTGAAAATGGAGCATCGGTGTATTGCAAGGGCGGGGTGAACAGGAGTACCACGAGAAAAACCCCCCAGCCAGTGGCAACGTCCGCCACGTTTCCCACATGCCACAATCATGGTGACCCGGCCGGGAATCGAACTCGGTTAGCCTTGGTGGGAGGCGAGTAGTCTGACTACAACACCACCGCGGCCCCCCTTGTCCGTTGAAATGATTGTTGTATGAATTACTGTAGAAAGCAATAATGTTTATACAGCATTTTACGTGCGACGATGCCACGAGTGTTAGCAAAAATCAGCTACTGTCCTCATACCTAGGGTTCGATTCTCACTGTTTTTCGCCGTAATCGTGCCGGACGATCCCGCTGTTAGGCGGGTTTTCTCGGGGATCTCCCGTTTCCCCCGCCCTTGAATTCCGGCGCTGCTCCATACTCACCTTATCGGCTCTCAAGACCTCGATGTTAAGAGCCGCCCAAATCTCTCCAATCCACTCTTTTTTATGTTCCCTTAATACGACGAACCGCCTACTTGTCCAAACAAAGAATATTTTAATAAACTTGTTCGTTTACCATACTTTCCTCTTATTATGCTTCAAATTATGTTTGATGAAGTTCTCAGAAGTTTTACGTACTGAAGAAATAGGCAAATAGAAAGATATTTTCTTAACGAATTAGGTTGAGTTTGGTACATATGTTCCTAACAAAACGTAATTCTTGGTTGGAGCATTTTTCAAAATGATGGACAAATAAAGCAATGCAAATATGAAGGCAGCAGTTACTTGAGCACATCAGGCTGAGTGACTCCCGAGCAGTAACATATAATATTACTAGAGTAAGAAGTCAGTTTTGGAAGTAGGCGACTACTCTGTGTCCTGTATGTTACATGGTTTTCCAAGCTGAATGCCAAATGCCATGTAGACCCTACCTCGGTCGAACATTTAATGAGATGTGATATTTTTCCAGAAATTCTTTCTTTCAACAGAGCATATTGTGCATAAAATAGTACCGCATCATATCAAGTTCGGTTAAAATATGTTTAATAGTTCCAGAGTTATACACCACGAAATACACAGCAGCTGTAATAAGGCCACAATTTTGAAAGTAATTACCNGTTTAATAGTTCCAGAGTTATACACCACGAAATACACAGCAGCTGTAATAAGGCCACAATTTTGAAAGTAATTACCATGTCAATTTCAAACTCTTTATTTAAGGTAACCTGCCATTGTGCTGTAAATATGCCAGCATCGTTCAGTTTCGTTTCAGAAGTTTAGAGGTATCTCCATGTGGCACTCCTTTAAAACAAATGACGACAGGAGCTGCAAATGAGTGAATTTAATATCTGCAGTAAGTACTGACTCAGTAGAAATACCAAAATAAATTCAATTCAACCATTGTGAAAATAAACTTTTGAATAATATAAATTTAAATGGTTTACCAGAGCCCATCCTCTGTGNGTTTAATAGTTCCAGAGTTATACACCACGAAATACACAGCAGCTGTAATAAGGCCACAATTTTGAAAGTAATTACCTTGTCAATCTTTATTTAAGGTATCCTGCCATTGTGCTGTAAATATGCCAGCATCGTTCAGTTTCGTTTCAGAAGTTTAGAGGTATCTCCATGTGGCACTCCTTTAAAACAAATGACGACAGGAGCTGCAAATGAGTGATTTTAATATCTGCAGTAAGTACTAACTCAGTAGAAATACCAAAATAACTTCAATTCAACCATTGTGAAAATAAACTTTTGAATAATATAAATTTAAATGGTTTACCAGAGCCCATCCTCTGTGCNTTCAATTCAACCATTGTGAAAATAAACTTTTGAATAATATAAATTTAAATGGTTTACCAGAGCCCATCCTCTGTGCCAAATTTGGCGAGAATCGGTTTGGTTAGATATGGTGTGAAATATTTTTATATTAGGAGGCAGTGTCGTCTTAAATGACGAATTAATGACTACGCACGTTTCTGAATTTAATGTAGGCAGTGTGAACTGTCTGCATTCTAATTTTTGTTTAAATAGGTTGGATGACTCATAAAATACAACCAGACACCTACAAATTTTCATGGTCGTCATTTTGAAAAAAAGCATGCGGCTTGTTTACAAACTTTCTAAGTAGTAGAGGCGTATCAAGTTGGTGCATTTCGGAGCGTGGGTTTTTAGGAGATACACACGCATACATGAAGGTGATTGTTCCAGAGATACACACGCATACATGAAGGTGATTGTTCAAGAGATACACACGCATACATGAAGGTGATTGTTCCAGAGATACACACGCATACATGTAGGTGATTTTTCCAGAGATACATGAAGGTGATTTTTCCAGATATACGCACGCATAAAAGAAGGTGATTGTTCCAGATATACGCACGCATAAAAGAAGGTGATTGTTCCAGATATACACACGCATACATGTAGGTGATTCTTCCAGAGATACACACGCATAGGTGATTGTTCCAGAGATATAGACACATACAAAAGGTGATTGTTCCAGATATACGGACGCATACATGTAGGGGATTGTTACAGAGATACACACGCATACAAGAAGGTGATTGTTCCAGATATACGCACGCATACATGAAGGTGATCGTTCCAGAAGTTGGAGTTTACAGCCAGAGGTTTAATTAAATTGTGGAAAATGTTGATTTAGTTTTACGGTGTCTTTCAACATCATTTATTTTTGTACTCCCTTTTTGATAAAATTGTTTGGCGCCTGTGAAATTACCTGTTTCTGCTGACACGAGTCCTTGTCTGATAGTTACACCCATATGAGCAGTAAAATCTTGCAATGCACGGACAAGGAATTTCTGCACGGACTGCAGGGGACTGTGGAGTATATGGCATTTCTATATAACTTTCTTGATACGTAATAGCCATGATTATGCTCTCAATAAGGTAGAAAACATTCTTAGCTTTTAGTAGGGAGACTACTCGTAAGAGCGTATATAAACCGGTTTTCGCCGCTCTTGTATTCCGCTACTGCTCCATGTTACCTCACCGCCGTGAGGTCACATGGCCTTACTGAGTTAGGCCAAAGAGTTCAGAAATCTGAAAGTTACATAACGAAATGTAACTTTCAGATTTCTCAACTCTCTCGCCTAGCTCAGTTCCAGCCTATGTGAGAGTTCGATTCGTGAATTTTACATTAGCAATTCAATGGTTTCCCGAAATAGTATGTTTCTCTTCACGTCTCGCCAACAGTGAGGTCATTAGAGACAGAAAGTTTGCTCAGAGAATGATGAGCGATGGAATCAGCCATGGCCGAACATCCCAGCATTTGTCTGGAGTGATTTCGGAAAACCATGGAAAACCGAAATCAGGATGGCCGGACCGTGATTGGAATCTCGGTCTTCCAGAATGCGAATTCCAGTGGTTTACTAGAGCCTCACCTCGCTGTGTGTATTTCCCGAAATTACTCCAGGAGAATGCTGTGATGCTTCTCTAAGCGACTTGCTCCGTCTCTAATGACCTCGCTGTTGACGAGACGCTAAGACCCACCTACCTTGGTCATTCAACAGTACAGGTGTGGAGGGATCGCAATGTAAGGGTTACTGCAGGACCCATTGAAGGCCTGTTTCAGAGGCACACTGGACCAGTCCTGAAGGATTGGCAGTAATACGCTGTTAGTTGAGGCTCAGCAGCAAGACGTGACCACATATAGTCAGGAGTATGCTGCGAATAGGCAATCTGCCCTCTAAACAAGCCCTGCTCTCTCTCTCACTCTCCCTCTCTCTCCCTCTCTCTCTCTCTCTCTCTCTCGTGGCGTTAGTTGCGCCACTCTTGCATCGCCTGGCAGGGAGTGTGTGTGGAATGCGTAGCATCGTGTCGTGCAATATCATGTAAATTCAACTCGCTCCCGATTTCGTCATGATTTGTTTTGTGTTTTGGTGCTGCCACGCTTGTTATCTGAAAAGAATGTCAAAACACTTTCAACTGGTCGCTGGGTTGTTGAACCTCTAACTTATATAGGAGAGTAAATGAACGTATGTCTCCATGAATGTCAAAAATGAAACACACAAGTTAGTTTTACGTAGGAAAGCCTTAAGGATAAATCTAACGAGCCCGAAGGGCCAGATGAACACAATAACCTTATGGCGTCATTTGAACCACTCGTCATTATATTTCGTAACTACAGGATGCTTTTTTTCAAAAGCAATAAGTTCGCATAAAGAGCGAAATATACATTTTGTTGTATTTTAACAGTAAGCATGCGATTCTCAGGTATATACTAATGTGATCTTTCAATGGTTGTTTTGATCTGTCTGTGCTCATGTCTCTCGACGTCCTGGCGGTGATAATTTAACCATACTGTTTGTATAAAGGTATTAAGAAAGCTGAAGCATAGCCTGTAATTGCAACACTTCTAGACAACGTTCCATCAAGAAATACATGTTAAGCACCAGGTGCGCTCTAGAGCGGCAACAGCGCACATAATCAAATTAAAGCTTTTAATGTCGTCCATACTGCTGGTCAGCGGGTTTTCTCGGGGATGTTCCGTTTTTCCGTCCTTTAATTCCGGCGCCGCTCCACACTCACCTTACCGGCTCTCAAGACATCGAAAAGCCCCCAAATCTCTTCACTCTTCACTCAATGCCGTCCTTGGAGAGTGAAGCGGAGTGAGACACTGTGACGGAATGAAGTGGCGGGAGGGGCTACTCCATTCCGCCGGCGCACCTCATAGGAGCTCATGTTGTACTCGCTTAGTATATGCATTTGAGATGTCTTGAGGTAGTGATTTGTGTGAATTCACGGTGACGCCTTAACATATGAACCTGTAACGATTACAACATGAATATCGATGCCTGGGTAGGCAGAAATGATGCCAGTTGATGCTATTAAAATAAAATTCACAAAAAATTAGAAACATAACGCAATGGCCACATACGCAGGAATTTACGAATATTCTTGCAATATTTGGGTCTGGCTGACACAGTGGGGTTGCGGCAAATTAACATCTGACGCCTGTAACTCCACCCAGGCTACAAGGGAGAGCCAGTAAGGATCGAGCATATCGAAGAAGGTGGTCGTGGTCGCAAAGTGTGGTAGACACCGAAATAAAAGGTAGTGGTGTCTGTATACGGCGGTTTATCCAATGGCGGCGGTCCNGACACATACAAAAGGTGATTGTTCCAGATATACGGACGCATACATGTAGGGGATTGTTACAGAGATACACACGCATGCAAGAAGGTGATTGTTCCAGATATACGCACGCATACATGAAGGTGATCGTTCCAGAATTTGGAGTTTACAGCCAGNACAAGAAGGTGATTGTTCCAGATATACGCACGCATACATGAAGGTGATCGTTCCAGAATTTGGAGTTTACAGCCAGAGGTTTAATTAAATTGTGGAAAATGTTGATTTAGTTTTACGGTGTCTTTCAACAACATTTATTTTTGTACTCCCTTTTTGATAAAATTGTTTGGCGCCTGTGAAATTACCTGTTTCTGCTGACACGAGTCCTTGTCTGATAGTTACACCCATATGAGCAGTAAAATCTTGCAATGCACGGACAAGGAATTTCTGCACGGACTGCAGGAGACTGTGGAGTATATGGCATTTCTATATAACTTTCTTGATACGTAATAGCCATGATTATGCTCTCAATAAGGTAGAAAACATTCTTAGCTTTTAGTAGGGAGACTACTCGTAAGAGCGTATCTAAACCGGTTTTCGCCGCTCTTGTATTCCGCTGCTGCTCCATGTTACCTCACCGCCGTGAGGTCACATGGCCTTACTGAGTTAGGCCAAAGAGTTCAGAAATCTGAAAGTTACATAACGAAATGTAACTTTCAGATTTCTCAACTCTCTCGCCTAGCTCAGTTCCAGCCTATGTGAGAGTTCGATTCGTGAATTTTACATTAGCAATTCAATGGTTTCCCGAAATAGTATGTTTCTCTTCACGTCTCGCCAACAGTGAGGTCATTAGAGACAGAAAGTTTGCTCAGAGAATGATGAGCGATGGAATCAGCCATGGCCGAACATCCCAGCATTTGTCTGGAGTGATNGACAGAAAGTTTGCTCAGAGAATGATGAGCGATGGAATCAGCCATGGCCGAACATCCCAGCATTTGTCTGGAGTGATTTCGGAAAACCATGGAAAACCGAAATCAGGATGGCCGGACCGTGATTGGAATCTCGGTCTTCCAGAATGCGAATTCCAGTGGTTTACTAGAGCCTCACCTCGCTGTGTGTATTTCCCGAAATTACTCCAGGAGAATGCTGTGATGCNGAATTCCAGTGGTTTACTAGAGCCTCACCTCGCTGTGTGTATTTCCCGAAATTACTCCAGGAGAATGCTGTGATGCTTCTCTAAGCGACTTGCTCCGTCTCTAATGACCTCGCTGTTGACGAGACGCTAAGACCCACCTACCTTGGTCATTCAACAGTACAGGTGTGGAGGGATCGCAATGTAAGGGTTACTGCAGGACTCATTGAAGGCCTGTTTCAGAGGCACACTGGACCAGTCCTGAAGGATTGGCAGTAATACGCTGTTAGTTGAGGCTCAGCAGCAAGACGTGACCACATATAGTCAGGAGTATGCTGCGAATAGGCAATCTGCCCTCTAAACAAGCCCTGCTCTCTCTCTCACTCTCCCTCTCTCTCCCTCTCTCTCCCTCTCTCTCTCTCTCTCTCTCTCGCGGCGTTAGTTGCGCCACTCTTGCATCGCCTGGCAGGGAGTGTGTGTGGAATGCGTAGCATCGTGTCGTGCAATATCATGTAAATTCAACTCGCTCCCGATTTCGTCATGATTTGTTTTGTGTTTTGGTGCTGCCACGCTTGTTATCTGAAAAGAATGTCAAAACACTTTCAACTGGTCGCTGGGTTGTTGAACCTCTAACTTATATAGGAGAGTAAATGAACGTATGTCTCCATGAATGTCAAAAATGAAACACACAAGTTAGTTTTACGTAGGAAAGCCTTAAGGATAAATCTAACGAGCCCGAAGGGCCAGATGAACACAATAACCTTATGGCGTCATTTGAACCACTCGTCTTTATATTTCGTAACTACAGGATGCTTTTTTTCAAAAGCAATAAGTTCGCATAAAGAGCGAAATATACATGTTGTTGTATTTTAACAGTAAGCATGCGATTCTCAGGTATATACTAATGTGATCTTTCAATGGTTGTTTTGATCTGTCTGTGCTCATGTCTCTCGACGTCCTGGCGGTGATGATTTAACCATACTGTTTGTATAAAGGTATTAAGAAAGCTGAAGCATAGCCTGTAATTGCAACACTTCTAGACAACGTTCCATCAAGAAATACATGTTAAGCACCAGGTGCGCTCTAGAGCGGCAACAGCGCACATAATCAAATTAAAGCTTTTAATGTCGTCCATACTGCTGGTCAGCGGGTTTTCTCGGGGATGTTCCGTTTTTCCGTCCTTTAATTCCGGCGCCGCTCCACACTCACCTTACCGGCTCTCAAGACATCGAAAAGCCCCCAAATCTCTTCACTCTTCACTCAATGCCGTCCTTGGAGAGTGAAGCGGAGTGAGACACTGTGACGGAATGAAGTGGCGGGAGGGGCTACTCCATTCCGCCGGCGCACCTCATAGGAGCTCATGTTGTACTCGCTTAGTATATGCATTTGAGATGTCTTGAGGTAGTGATTTGTGTGAATGCACGGTGACGCCTTAACATATGAACCTGTAACGATTACAACATGAATATCGATGCCTGGGTAGGCAGAAATGATGCCAGTTGATGCTATTAAAATAAAATTCACAAACAATTAGAAACATAACGCAATGGCCACATACGCAGGAATTTACGAATATTCTTGCAATATTTGGGTCTGGCTGACACAGTGGGGTTGCGGCAAATTAACATCTGACGCCTGTAACTCCACCCAGGCTACAAGGGAGACACAGTAAGGATCGAGCATATCGAAGAAGGTGGTCGTGATCGCAAAGTGTGGTAGACACCGAAATAAAAGGTAGTGGTGTCTGTATACGGCGGTTTATCCAATGGCGGCGGTCCNATCGCAAAGTGTGGTAGACACCGAAATAAAAGGTAGTGGTGTCTGTATACGGCGGTTTATCCAATGGCGGCGGTCCCAGAACGGCGATTTGGGGGTATCTTCTAGAGATGTTCAAGGTCACAAATTTACTCGCTCGTTTCTATGGTACTTAACGGGACTTGCTCATTCATTTAAGCCGAACTCTTGCACAACGTCGGTCCGAACATCTGAGGCTCATGGTTGTCCACGGCGCGCTTTCGCGGATTGGAGAGAGCGAGACTCGGTATGTTCGAACTCGCTCGTTCGCTCGGACGACCATTGTTCCGCTCGCCCGCGCGACGTTGCCACGACATTCACGTTGCCTCACATGTCCATGCGACGTTGCCACGACATGCATGTTGCCTCACATGTCCACGCGGCGTTGCCACGACATGCACGTTGCCTCACAAATCCACGCGACGTTGCCACGACATGCACGTTGCCTCACAAGTCCACGCGACGTTGCCACGACATGCACCTTGCCTCACAAGTCTACATGGCGTTCGCGAAACAACGTTCTTGCACTACAGAGACACAAAAGGACTTACAGGTCTTGTATTTCCCTATTTATAAGTTATATAAATACGACATTGTTAGGTGGTAACAGTGAACGTAACACATAGTATTTAGTGAATTAACATTTCCTACATTAATATATGTTTATCCTTTGAGGCAGGCGGAACTATCAAACAAAATAAATATAAAGCACAGATTCAGCACTTTTAGATACGGAGTTTCTTAATGCCGGTTACATTGGAAACTGTATACCTTTGCTGCGGAAACTTGTCCATAATTTGCCTCTGTACTAAGTAGTTCTTGTGCAGGTTCCATAAAACCGTCACCGTCAAAAAATGCGAATGGTCGTAGGTCTTTTCCACACATCATGACACATGTCTCCATTACGCTGCATTTCACAGAACCAGGTACGCGAACACAGGTATCACTTACTGCAATTTGTTCACGGCTAAAGTAACGGTTTAAATGTTGTCCCAGAAGCTGCTTTGAATCGACGCACAGCCGGACAATTGCGACACGCAACGGAACCAACGAGGTGTTTCCACATAGCATCTCCAATTAATGCAAATTTTTCCTACGCCTCACTACGTCCCCTTTTTCTGGTCACGTCTACTTCATACGCCCCTTCCGTTATCTTCCTGGAAACGTCTTCACTAATCTCAGAAGCCATGGCGTACTGTCACGCTGACTCTTAAGAAACTACCCACTTACGACTGCAGTGAATACACAATACCCCATGCGTATTTCCTGTGTGGCTGTGGTGTGGAACACCGCCGCAGTCAGGCGGAGTGAGAGAGCGGTCGAGCTGGACAGCCTGATCCTTCACTGCTCATTGTCCTTCGGACGGGACGCGACTTCGAGTACTCGAACTCTCTTAGTGTTACCGCCCATTCGTATCCAGATCACGAAATGGTATAAATGAGGGGATCAGACTCGCTCAGTGCACATCTCTAGTATCCTCACGCCAGGGCAAGAGAGCAAGCCCGGCACATGTCCTGCCTTAGAACTTCAACATCTTTACCATATCTAACCCCGACCCTTAATCTCGTGTATCAGCGACAGTTTAGGTAAACAGTGTTTTTATGTGTTTCTATTAATTATTTTAACATATATTTAATTAGTTAAATACAATTTTTTTTCATTACAAATAAATAAAGTATGTAACAGTTTAAGTTAAAAATACATAAGTAGTAAAATTGAACTTTTTATTGCAAAATATCACATCCATGACATGTCACTATCCCCATGCCAATAGAGTATAACTAATTTTATGACACATTTAGGAATCCATTGTTAATTAGTNATGACATGTCACTATCCCCATGCCAATAGAGTATAACTAATTTTATGACACATTTAGGAATCCATTGTTAATTAGTAATGTGACATTATAAAAAAACAATAATTCCAGTTTACATATGTCATATTACTGACATTATTAGCTATGCAATTTTTAACTTCATTTAGTGTTCCTTGTTATAACGTCACCTCCATGATGCAAAAATAAATGCCTTCAAATTCCACTAGATTGTGTATGAGTACCCAGAAGCCATGNTTTAGGTAAACAGTGTTTTTATGTGTTTCTATTAATTATTTTAACATATATTTAATTAGTTAAATACAATTTTTTTCATTACAAATAAATAAAGTATGTAACAGTTTAAGTTAAAAATACATAAGTAGTAAAATTGAACTTTTTATTGCAAAATATCACATCCATGACATGTCACTATCCCCATGCCAATAGAGTATAACTAATTTTATGACACATTTAGGAATCCATTGTTAATTAGTGACATGACATTATAAAAAAACAATAATTCCAGTTTACATATGTCATATTACTGACATTATTAGCTATGCAATTTTTAACTTCATTTAGTGTTCCTTGTTATAACGTCACCTCCATGATGCAAAAATAAATGCCTTAAAATTCCACTAGATTGTGTATGAGTACCCAGAAGCCATGGGAAGAAAAGTCATGAGTAGCCAGCCTCCCCGTATTGTGTATGAGTACCCAGAAGCCATGAGAACAAAAGCCATGAGTAGCCAGTCGCCTTGTATTGTGTATAAGTACCCAGAAGCCATGGGAAGAAAAGTCAGGAGTAGCCAGCCACCTTGTATTGTGTATGAGTACCCAAGGGACATGTGAAGAAAAGCCATGAGTAGCCAGCCACCTTGTATTGTGTATGATACCCAGAAGCCATGTGAAGAAAAGCCATGAGTAGCCAGCCACCTTGTAGTGTGTATGAGTACCTAGAAGCTATGTGAAGAAAAGCCATGAGTAGCCAGCCACCTTGTAGTGTGTATGAGTACCCAGAAGCCATGGGAAGAGTAATTCCAAGGTATAGGCCTACTTATAAAAGGTTTAAAAAGTTCAGGTAGGCTTATATTTTTGCATCCATGACTGACTGGCATGTTAAGCTTAGAAAATAAAGTAAAATATATTTTGCTTTAAAACTTTTAGTTTGCTTATAGTAAAATAATGTTTGCTGACAAAAAATAAACAATTGCAAGTTTGGTGTATGGAAATTATGTTGTGATTTTGTGTTATAACCTTTTTCTAGAATGTGAACTTTCAAAGGTTGTGAAGTTTTATCAGTTCATTTACAGATAGGCATTTTTTGTGGAGAAACCAAATCTGCGTAAATATTTTTGAAGTACCTGCATATGGCACTTATATAAATGGTTTACCGAAGCTAAGCCATAATAGAAAAATAATCCAATGAACCAAATCAACATGTGTTGCTTTGAAATACTAAACATAAGATACCAATATTAACAAAACATTTTAATTTTAATTTCAGAAGTAAACATGTCACGAGAGAAAAAGTTGTCTGAAGAGGATTTAACAGACGTCAGGAAAAAGAAACGAGAAGCAGAAATTGAGTGAAGAAATAAAATAAAGAGTAATCCAGNTTTTGAAGTACCTGCATATGGCACTTATATAAATGGTTTACCGAAGCTAAGCCATAATAGAAAAATAATCCAATGAGCCAAATCAACATGTGTTGCTTTGAAATACTAAACATAATATACCAATATTAACAAAACATTTTAATTTTAATTTCAGAAGTAAACATGTCACGAGAGAAAAAGTTGTCTGAATAGGATTTAACAGACGTCAGGAAAAAGAAACGAGAAGCAGAAATTGAGTGAAGAAATAAAATAAAGAGTAATCCAGTACTTTATGAAGAAGTCAAACAAAGATAAAGAGGAAGTTATCATGGAAGAAAGGAGAAAAGGAAAATTAAAATTATTTCAGACTTAAGTAAAAAATGCAAAAGGCAGCAAAGCAAAAACTGGATAGAAAGGACAAGAAGGTATAGAAAGATGCATAAGGAAGATAAATAATAGAACAAAACAGAATGTTACTGTGCAGTATTCGGCCATTAAGTGACACAGAAGCTAGTTACAGAGCAAGAGAGGCCAACGTTTCTGCTGCTGGCCCTAGCAGTGACATACACCAGGAAGAACTCAGGCCGTCAGAGGGTGTTGAACAGATTACAGGCTTACCACAAGATTAAGAAAATTGAAAGAAAGCATAAATGACTTTCAAAAAGTGCAGCTTAATATAAGACGAAGTACCATAGATGACGTGAGCAGAAGGTGAATAATGAAAGTCCACGAGCAAAGGCTTGAACATTTCTGAGTGGTGAGAAAGTAGTGGAATATGTACAGTTTGCAGAATCACTCACTACACAGATAGCATACAACTGCATTGCAAACAAAGAGGTTAGAAACGACAGATCTTTGTTAGATTTCTAAGTGGAAAATTATTTAAAAAATACAGGTTCCTTCATCACACCAAGAAGTTCCTTCCTCACAAGCGACACAAAATGAATGCAGGGAGGAAAATAAAGTCTGATACTTAAAAATAGAAAGTATCACACTAACATTTCATTGCATGTGAAAAATGAAGTAAGCAGAATAGAAGCAGTAAAGAAGGCTGTCATGACAAGAAGCAGTAAAGAAGGCTGTCATGACAAGAAGCANCAAAAAGTGCAGCTTAATATAAGACGAAGTACCATAGATGACGTGAGCAGAAGGTGAATAATGAAAGTCCACGAGCAAAGGCTAGAACATTTCTGAGTGGTGAGAAAGTAGTGGAATATGTACAGTTTGCAGAATCACTCACTACACAGATAGCATACAACTGCATTGCAAACAAAGAGGTTAGAAACGACAGATCTTTGTTAGATTTCTAAGTGGAAAATTATTAAAAAAATACAGGTTCCTTCATCACACCAAGAAGTTCCTTCCTCACAAGCGACACGAAATGAATGCAGGGAGGAAAATAAAGTCTGATACTTAAAAATAGAAAGTATCACACTAACATTTCATTGCATGTGAAAAATGAAGTAAGCAGAATAGAAGCAGTAAAGAAGGCTGTCATGACAAGAAGCAAAATAAAAAATCACAGAAGAACACTGAACAACAGTTTGATTGAGCTTCACAAACAGTTCAATAAATCACATGATTACAATATTTCTTACTCAATATTCTGCTTCCTGCGTCCATTTTGGGTCATTCCACCCAATATCCATGAACAGAATTCTTGTCTCTCTGCAAAAAAAGGAAATTTTTCCATGGTTTTTGAACGTCTGAAGCATCTCAATGTGATAAGAGTACACTAGGCCAGATGATTTGAATAATCTCCCGCTTCCCCCGCCCTTTCATTCTGGTGCTACTCTATACTCACCTCAATCATCCTCATCGGCTCTCAAGACCCAACTCTCTTCACTCACTCAATGTAACAGAATACATTATTTATATATATATGATCACCCTCATTGCAACTGTTGTCAGCTCCGCGCAGTGTACCGTCACCTCCATAACAACTAGTCTCACCTCCATGTCTTTCAAAAAGTTTTTTTTATTTAAATAAACAGCCTTGATTTCATTGTAATATCATAGTATTTTTGTAACAACCAATAAATGTTGACCACAACCATAGCATAGTGAATTTCTTTTTTTAAATAAAATTTTTATTTTGTTGACAAGAGTAATTTCTCCCTATATCTCGGAATGACCCATCACCAATTGTATTAACTGTAGTCTTGTGTGTCAGTGAATACCTACTGGTGATATTATATGAACGCGGTTGCTTACCTAGTGCTTGAAAGCGTTGCAGCATGTTTGACAAAAACTTTTTTGGCAAAACTTTCAAACGTACCCCCAATAGTAAAGACATCGGAAACATTTTTTTCAGGTCCTCTTAACATAGGTGAAAATGGCATTTTCAGACTTTTACCTAGAAACACACGAATCGAATACATGCGAAACTACGATCGAGGCATGATTTTTACTTTGCTGAATAGTCGCGTCCAATAACATTACAGGGTGAGCGCTTGAAGCCACGTTGAGGCGAGTCGCCAGACTGCACGCCAGCGAGCGTCTTGCTCGTAGAGGCGATATTGCTTTACATGCGCAGGTCGGCGTCGTCCGTACTGCTTCATCGATTTTTGCCTCACTCACACAAGGCAACCGCCTTAATTACCCTTTCTCCCCCCTATGTATATAGTGTTGCATATGGGAGTAGAAGAAAGCGATCGCCCAGCTGCTGTGTCGGGTCGGGAAGCTACTCTGAAGAACGCAGAGGAATGTTGTTATGCCTCGCCCCCGATAGCGCGGCCGGGACTGCAGTGGAGGACGAGGGACGAAGGTCGGCGCCGACGGGAGGACAGCTGTGCGGCGCTCGCCAGTCTGAGCCAATAACGCCGTCCTAAGGATTCCTGGCGGGGCTTCTGCGAGCACGAGGCCAGAATTAGAAAGTCGCTGGCGTTGATTCAGTTAGCAGCGGCCTCACTCTCACGTGACGGAAGTGGTCGCACCGGTGTGACGTAGAGCCGCGACCTACCACCAAGCTCACATCGCCACACCGGCACCTCACCCCACTACCCGCCTTTCCACGTCAATAAGTATTTCCGACTCATGGGGTACCGGAACTACGATGTAACGTCTGCAGGCTGATCCATAACTCCCTGACTTGACTAGCAACACGATTGAAATAAATGTGGTCTCTATCGATCGGGTACACGACTTAGATGCGAGCACGAACTTTAGTTTGCTCGGTGACTGGCGGTACTAGTCCCGCCATCGTGCGACGTTCTTTTCCCGTTTCACCCTAGGCACACCGCAATGGCGCGTAAGTTCAATCCGGTTAGGGAGAGGAAATGCTAAAATACTTGGTTCTCTGCATGACGGCGCCACGGGCTAAGAAAGGTTAGACCTCGTTGGGCTGCAGATATAGCTCAACATGCCCAGAGAAAGTTTTACAACTCCGTTCTATATGCACATTCCTTATATTCGTGGCGTTACAGTAGACGAACGTCTCAATTCGCGGTCAAATTGGCCTGCGAAGCAGTTTCGCGTTCGGCCACGACGCAAAGCCATGCTGTGCATTAGTTCTGATTACTATCGCTCAGTTTGCGAACGCCAAGTCTGCGCCGACGATAAGCACGGTCGCAAACTTAACGCCACAGACATACTGTACATATCTCGCGCAAACTACTTTGCGTCTCGTGCTGCAAGACAAAATGGTGGATATTTTTCATGAGTTGCCATAAACTTAATAAAAAACTGTTTTAATTAAGTAATAGAGTTTAGAAACAGTGTCTTCTGTATGTTGAAAAAGTATTCATCTTTTTCAAATTAGTTTAGGGATAAAGATAAACTTATATTTGTTTTCAAAACGAGTACGTATACTTTCATATACGTATACTAATACCGTATGNTAGGGATAAAGATAAACTTATATTTGTTTTCAAAACGAGTACGTATACTTTCATATACGTATACTAATACCGTATGCATTTCCCGTTCCACACGATTAATATTTTTGTATAAAAGGAATAAACATGAAGGAAAATCATATAAAATTTAATTCAACTCGGGTAAAACGCAAGTAATTAGAAAGAGATCCTTCCCCGGCGGGGAATTGGGGTTGGGGACAAGGGAAGAGGCGTGGACCATCTTGGAAGACGTCACGCAGACCTTCTTACCCTTTATTCCCTCGGAATTTAGTTTTTTTCGCCTCAGAAACAACAAAAGTTGCCAGAAATACCCTAAAAAATTTCCCGAATTTCTCTCAAAACCAGCTAAATTTCCTGCNAAATACCCTAAAAAATTTCCCGAATTTCTCTCAAAACCAGCTAAATTTCCTGCAAAAAAAAGGTTTTGCACAATTGGTATGCCTTTTACTTAATCCGGAGGAATCCGACGAAAATTGTGCAAATGCCCGCCGGAGTGTACAATAATTTACAAGTACGCTCTGTCATTCCATGCACGCACCTTCCATTGCCCTGTCATGCATCTTCTCTCATTCCTTCATCTCTCTCTCTCTCTATCTCTCTCTCTCTCTCTCTCTCACTCTCACCGACGCCCGTTCTCTCTTGCCTGTTCTCTCTTGCCTGTTCTCTCTTGCNCACTCTCACCGACGCCCGTTCTCTCTTGCCTGTTCTCTCTTGCCTGTTCTCTCTTGCCTGTTCTATTCGTTGAGGTTTTCTCATACTCCTTCTGGTCTCCTTTATTTTTTCTCATGCGCTCTCATTCCTTCCTGCCTCACGGCTGTTATATCCCTGGGGTGAGAGGGAGGGGGGCTTCTTATGACTTTGGTTTTGTCTTCGACGAAGCGTCTTCAATCGCCAGGGTCTTATGATTTTTTCTTGGATTTAAAAATTGTTTAAATAAATGTTGCGGTAGATTTGGTTCGAGATGCTGGCCAAAGGTCAAGATCAAGGTCGCATGATGTCATTCCAAGTCAAGGTTGCTTGTTGTTATGGTTTCTGTTATTATCAGTTAGGTAAATGTATTTTCTCAGTGCGTTTCCTTGATTATTTTATGAACAAAATATAGCTTCCCCACCCCCTTCATTCCTGGCGTATATGTCTTCCGAAATGGTGGTCAAAGGTCAATGTAGCATGACATCAAAGTTCCTGCTATTGTGAGCAGAGTAAATGGGGTTTCTCAGAGTGTTTGCATGTTTTTTTCTTCATCCTTAAAAATAAGTGCGATGAAGTTTGCAGGGTACGTAACTGATAAAATTAGGACGTTTTTGAAGTAGGTAAGGAACACGTTTGATGTGAACTTTTTTTTTAACGTCACCAAATATTATAGACAAACTACGCTCTCCGATTTTTTCTGTTTTTTGATATTTTTCTCGGCGCCATGCTAAGACATGATTTTGCACGAGATTGTCCATTCATTCAACTAATTCAAAACAAATATTCAAGCGTCTATTACATTTTTTCATGTCACCATACCAATATGTTTCGTGGAACTGCGAGTAAGGCACAAAACAGAAAAAAATTCATAGCTACTAAACTATCAACAATCGCTTAATATACATAGAAGTGCTTCTGGTAGGTCTTGAGGTCCTCTAAGCCCTTGCTTCGGCTTGACACTACTTCCTGGGATAGCCTGTGTATCAACCACATTTAAGTGCATAAACAGAAAGAAAATCACATGCAAAGCTAATCGCACACATGCAAAATATGCGAACATAAATTACACACACACATGACAATCGACCTCATCCGTCGTCTTACCTTCACCGTCGTCCTCTGCTAGCATACACCTCAGGTGGCTGACATCTCGCATTCGTTGACGATGGATGCTCGAGTAATTCACAGATGCCCTCACCATCTTCGTTTCTCTAGTCGTCCGCTAGAGAGCATGACCATGCATCGTCTGCTAGGGTCGTGGTGATCTTCACCCATCTTCGTTTCCCCTGTCACCTGTCAGGGGACGCTAGCGTCGTTTGCGTTACCGACGGCGGCCGCTAAGAGTAATCTTGTTGACACACGTGGTCGAATTCCGATGTGCAGCTGGCAGAACACTCGCCCATCCATGCAGTACTCGGTGCGAGTAGCTCAAAAGAATGCCAGACCCACGGAGTTTCATTCCAACCACCAATGAAGGTTGCAGTTCGACGGTTCCGATAACACATAGGGACTATAGTGGTGTGGTTCAGCAGGGAGGGCTAAATATCGACGAAATGACAACAGTTTCACACGAATCTCACTCGTATACTGTTCGCACTACATGTTAGTTCTCGTTGTCTGTATCGAGTTGCCTCAGTAGATGGCTGCTGGCTGTGTGGTGCAAACGTCAACATGGTTGCTGGACTGAAATGTGTTTCCTTATCAGGTCGATCGCTGTCTAGCCTGCGAAGTTGATGTTTGTTGTATGTTTCCCATGCTAACGTTTATTTATGTGTATATTTTCACATCTATATATACAGCCTGGATGTCGATGAGCTATGCGGCGTGCGTATATCTTTATTGTATTTACATGCGTGGACTGTTGTTACATGCTCCCGAACTTCAAAGTTTTGTAAATGCTCACCAAGTATGCTTGTAACAGGGCTTAAGGCCTACTTGTACTTATCTCCTAGATTGCAGTCGGAAGTGATGTCTGTGATATGAATTTGGTGGTTGTAGCTTCGGAGGGTTGTAAACAGCAGATAACTATGCTTATAAGAGGGCTTAAGGTGTACTCGTCCCTACCACCCTGTTTGTCATAGCAGGTGATGCCTATTATATGAATTTGGTGACTATAGCTGCTGTTGGTGGGAAATAGTTGCCAACTATGCTTATACAAAGAGCTAAGGTGTACTTGACTCTGCTGTAATTTTCGTCGTCGGAAGTGATGTCTATGTTATGAATTTGGTGACTATAGCCTTGGTGGATGGGAAATTGTAGCCAACTATACTTAAACGAGGGCTTTGGGAGTACATGACACTACCATCCGTTTGTTGACGGTGGCGATGTCTATGTTATGCATTTGTCGATTATAGCTTCGGTGGACGGAAAATGACAGTCGACAATGCTTATAAGATAACTTAAAGTTTCTTTGACCCTACCACACTTTCCGACATCAGCGGTGATGTTTATGATATGTATTTAATGCCTATTGGCTTCGGTGGGTGGGAAATGGTAGGCAACTATGATTATAAGTGGGTTTAGAGCATACTTGATCCTGCGGCCCTTTTCGTTGTCGGTGCTACTATGCTTATAAGTGAACTTAGGATGTATTTGACGCACGTACGGTGTGACTCTAGGCTGGCGTGCAGGTGGAATTACAGAGCATGAGACTTGTCCCCCATCAGGATGCCAGGTGAAAGGAGACCAGGAGGAATATGAGAAAACCATGGTGGAATGTCAGTTCATGCGACTCGTCCCCGCCAAGACGCCAGGTGAAAGGAGACCAGATTAAATATGAGAAAACCAAGGTGGCTGCAGATGACAGTGATAAGTGAACAACCAAGCTGGAGTACTCGGCAGGCAAGAGAGAGGAAAGAGTGGATGTAAAGGAGACCGAAAGGAATATGAGAAAACCCTCCCTCGAGGGATAGAACGGACAAGAGAGAGAGAGACAGGAAGTAATGAGGGAGAATGAGAAATGGGTGTGGGCGAGAGACTGGAAGGAATGAGAAAAGTTGCATGACAGGGCAATGGATACGAACATTCTTTGGACAAGGTGGATGGTGCTGGCATGGAATGTCAGAGCGTATTTGTAAATGATTGCACACTCCGGGGGCATTTTCACAATTTTCGTCGGATTCCTCCGGATTGAGCAAATGTCAGTAGCATTGCGCAAAACACATTTTTTGCGGGAGATTATTTTGCTGTTTTTAAGGGAAATTCAGGAGATTGTTAGAAAAATTCTGGGGATTTTGGTCGTTTTTGAGGGGAAAAAGTGGGATTCCGACGGAAAAAAGGGTCACGTGACATCATCCAAGATGGCCGACGGCTCTTCCCCTCGTCCCAACCCTAATCCCCTGACGGGGAATGAACTGTTTCTAATTACTAACTCACAAAATCGTAACACGAATCTGTTCAGAAACAACGAACGTGTAACGATGCAAAATGTAGCAGAATTGGTATTAAAAAACTAGTTCTTTTAAGTTGAAGTTTTTCTCACCGTATACACAAATTGTGAATGTCTTCTGTTATCTTTAATTTATATCTACATAATTATGTGGCTTAAGCCACATATTTTATTATATTAATTACGTGTTATACATTACAATAAACTAAATTAAGTACTGTTCATGGAATGACGTATTTATTATGACGTAACACTTTAAGAGAGAATTTTCTGTTCGTTAGGTTGCATTGTTCGAGTAAAATTTCGCGTTTCCAAACGTGCTATCACCTCATACACCACATATGTACTATAAACCCAGAATTTTTCCTGCAGTTTTATGAATAGACTAGGAGTGTTAGTGTTTATTAAGGTAAAATTATTAGTTCACAAGGACAACGCAGGTAAGAGTAATCGCAAAATATATCACAGTTCACAATTTCGTGCTATATGACCACGTTCCAACATTTTTGCTCGATGTTANAGAGTAATCGCAAAATATATCACAGTTCACAATTTCGTGCTATATGACCACGTTCCAACATTTTTGCTCGATGTTAGTAAGGTGTTTATTGTTACACTTATTTTCTTCTTTGCGCAGGTTTTGTTCATTTTAGTGACGTCACAATTGGCTTTTGGGAAACTTTGAAGATAGAAACTTGCCTGGATTTTATTCAAAAGAGAGAACCATCTACGTACTGTCATCTGTCGTCGCAATGCGAGTGTGTTGACGCAAAGAGTTCTCTTTGAAGCAAAAAATAGCGTCTGTGATAATCGCTAAAACGCTATCTGAAACGCAGTACCACGCAAAGTTGCGTTNAGAGTAATCGCAAAATATATCACAGTTCACAATTTCGTGCTATATGACCACGTTCCAACATTTTTGCTCGATGTTATTTTGTAGGTGTATATTATAGGTGTTTATTGTTACAGTTATTTTCTTCTTTGCGCAGGTTTTGTTCATTTTAGTGACGTCACAATTGGCTTTTGGGAAACTTTGAAGATAGAAACTTGCCTGGATTTTATTCAAAAGAGAGAACCATCTACGTACTGTCATCTGTCGTCGCAATGCGAGTGTGTTGACGCAAAGAGTTCGCTTTGAAGCAAAAAATAGCGTCTGTGATAATCGCTAAAACGCTATCTGAAACGCAGTACCACGCAAAGTTGCGTTNTCTTTGAAGCAAAAAATAGCGTCTGTGATAATCGCTAAAACGCTATCTGAAACGCAGTACCACGCAAAGTTGCGTTCGAAAGCAAACTAACGTGGATTGGTCATACAACTATTCCAGTGCCTCACTCAGACAAGAGCTAGCCACAGACCACTATTGCCTGCCGACATTAATGTATTATCTGTAACAAGGATTTAACACAAACTCCGTTTTTAAGTTCCCGCTAATTAACGAATACTTTGTACGACTGTAGGTAGAAGTCTTTTTAGAAATACATTTTTTAACAAGCTGTTCATTAGCACTTTTGCCTTCCCCTTCCCTATCTTTCCACTGTACGTAAAATTAAATTTAACACGAACCCTATCACTTTATTAATGCATCAGTCATTTTTAATTGAGGAATTGTTATAAACGTTTACTAATTTGTGAATTTATAATTTTGTGTACATAAAAAAAACGCAAAAAAAATTAAATTAATGCAGTGTCAAAGGTTTTACACATTGTAGTTTTTATATGGCGTTAAGACATAGGATCACTTTTCCTTGCATTACCACCAACTTCATTAAGAACTGGCCAGTCGCTGTGTTATTTAAAAAGAATGCAGTTAGGGACATGACATTTTTTCATAAGTACGTTTCAAAGGCGTCCTATAAACAGTGAACGAACTCAGCGTAAGTATTCCGCATGCATCTCTGCATCTTCCTAGCTGTTGCTGCCTCGCGTCCGAGTTGCCCTAGCGTCACATGCTCGAGAAGGAAATAATGCCATTTTGCTCATCAATAATTGATAAGCAGCGTTGCATTACACTTATTGCATTCAAACTTAGTGGGAAAAGACAGATAAAAACAACACAGTAACTAGTGTCTTTAAAACCCAGAATACTACAGCAAAATGGTTTAAAAACGAATAAGAAAATTTTCTTTTCTTCGTTTTTTTTATTATAATGGTAATGTTAATAATTACGTGGTTGAATACAAAAAATTGCTTGAAATAATATCCTAAAAAAAAACAATAAAACAAATTAATGCACCGAAAAACAAAGTATTACAGAACAAACAAACATGAAAACTTGGGCAAAACACAAAATTCTACAAACAAATGTCGAACAGTTAGAAGTGACCAAGTATCCATATGTGGAAACAAAATACAATGACACAAAAAGTAGATAAAAAGCAGAACGAAAAAAAAGACAAACACTGTCGACTGTGAAGAAAAAAAAAACTAACCCAAGAAGTGAGAATACATTCATGGCGTTTTGGCAACTGTAATATTGCTCACGCTCTGAGGTGAGAATACGAAAATAAGAAATGCCAAGGGAGCGGAATTCGTTACATCGGTTTATTCTCTTCTAAGAATGAACTGATTTCAGTTCCCGTAAACTGGTGTATCGCTGTTTTTAGCCCCCCCCCCCCCTCTATATATTTTTTCTTCCTCATGTCTACTCGGTGTCTAATGCTCTTTCAAATATTGACTTAATGTTGTTCGATTACGAACTGTTGCAATATTCTGTCTAATTTTTGTTATTGATGCTACTGTGTTTTGCGCACAGCACCGAAAGATTTTATTTGCGTTTCTCGGTTGTTTAAAAGTTTTAAAGTGGAGTTGCTATTTCGTTTATCTTAGATTATTTGGTTACTCGAAATAAATCGTCTATCCTTTGTAAACAGAGAGATTTTAAATGTTTTTGTAAACTTTTTGATGGTTTTGCTGTAATAATTTGTTTAAAAAATTGTATCTTCTTATTTTGTTGTTTTTTACTCGTAGTCATTTTTGTTCTAATTTGTCGTTAACTGGGTAATGGAGGCTGTCCCATAAAACTTCTGACATAATTCGGGTAGCGTCAACCATTAATAATGCCTACTTTATAAATTGACGTTATGGCTAAGTTCCTTCGTGGTGTGTCGAAAACTGAAAATATAAAGTAGGCATTATCAACTGTTGACGCTCACGCAACCTATATACACATTTGATATTGTTAGGTTGCGATTTCGGTCGTGGGGGCGTGACCGAGTGTGAAAGTGTGTTTACTGCTTTGAGCAGTATATACATCTGGAACTCAGAGCTCACATTGGCATCAATTCATCTAAAACGTGTATTACATTTTATTCTTGCCATTCGAATTTCTGTCAAGGCAGTAAAAAATGAATTTCTGTGGGTGGCAGCTTTTTGAGGGCTTTCGAGCTACGTGTTTGAAGATTGCATCCCGGGCTAAGTACGTTAGTTCTATAGGCGTAAGTTTAATGAGAAATCCTTTTTCGTAGAACAAAATTCGGAAAATTCCATTGCGAATGAACAGCATCAAAGCAGTGGGCTTTTAAATGTATTTGTAATTGCATCGCTCCTGTTATTAAAAAAGTAGTATTGTGGCAACATTTGGTAAGACAGAAGTGAAAAGGCGTGAGAAGTGGCCCCTACAGTTTGACTTCGATAGAGTAATTAGTACTGAACTCTTTCAGCTTAGCACCACGTTAATAAGTCTCCTAATATTTTCCTGCAATCATTTCGGGTAACAAATGTCCACTTTGTTTGCATGCACAAGCACACGTTTTTTGTTTTCAAACTAGACTATGCAGACGATTTGTTGAACTACATTAAGGGGTGATGTGCAGTGGTATCAGTCCCTCGTCTGAAGTCTGGTTGGTATCGCCCACCAAGCACTTTGCTCCTCAGAGGACGTGTTGTTGGAAGTGTGCGAGTGATGTGATGCCTGAGGAAAGTGGCATATCTGCGGAGACGCCGTTCCTTCTTGCGGCTTGGGTTCATAAGCAACTGACAACATCCTGCAGAACAATGGTTGACTGGCGCCAAGGCGTGCGAGAGCGTCGCAGTTGTAGAAGCGGCTAGTGGACAAGCGGCTCAACACGCCGATACACTTTAGCTTCCGCAGCAGGCGCGAACATAGCGGACGTTGTCGCTGGCCGGAGAACTGCTTGTCCCCGTCACCAGTACAACTGTCCATCACATAGTTAACAAAACCGTGCTTGTTTACATTCGAACTCCCAACACATTCCCGCTTTCATGTAGGACTCGACTAATTAAAATTATTATACTAGCAATTAAACTAGGTCAGAAGAATCTCGCAGCACTTACTTACATAAATAGTCCTGCAACCTCAAATGCTACCACGTTGTTTTTGATAGTGCTATTGGCAGATAAACAATCCGTTGTTGGAAGACGGAGAGTGAGAGCTGCGCAGCTAGCATGCGCACTTTACCTGGTTTTCCTTCTACGGATCCCCGGGCCTCGTAGAGCGTCTTGGTTGCCCTTCCACTTGAGTCTTCAAGGAGGATAGACGCCTGCGTGCGTCTCCTCCAAGACTTGTCGTCTGGAGTGTGTTGTAACCAAAGGCGTGAACAACTCGCGAGTTCAGTGACGTGTAAGCTAAACCTTACAGTCTTGTGCACAATCATGCATCTGTCAACTGCTCATTGGTTGCTTCCTGTCGTGGAGGAAGGCTGTGATTGGGCCTGCACTTTATTGCAAGTTTGTTATTGGCTCGGGGTTCTCCGGGAGGAGTCGCATAACTCTTGGACCAATTGCAGAGGAAAAGTAAACGCAAGTTTTTTTACTTCTTGCTTGCCACGAAATTAATCCGTGAATATGTCATGTTTCTAGTTGTGAAGTAACTTCACACCTGCGAGGAAAATTTTTATTCAGGCGTGGTTCCAACATGTTGACCCTGGATTGGCTGGCAGGCGCAGGTCTCATCACAAACATAAGTAAAAGTTTTAACCATACAAGTGGTATACCTCGCCACGAAAATAACTCTTGATAGCGACCTAGGAGCACGAGTTTCACGGTAGCAACTTCTCTGTAATGTATGTGCCGTTGCCACATGTAAGTTGGTTCGTCTCGCAAGTCGCACTTATCCACCCCTCTTACTACTAGAACTNCCCGGTAGCAACTCCTCTGTAAGGCACGTATGTATGTGCCGTTGCCACATGTAAGTTGGTTCGTCTCGCAAGTCGCACTTATCCACCCCTCTTACTACTAGAACTCTCTATACAATAGCAAGAAGCTTCAATAAGAAAACAAAATAATATACAGAATGATTCACGAGAAGTTACCGCTCATTCCTCAATTCATTTAGATCCAATTATGTAATATAAATGAGGGCCCTAGGCGCAATATTCATAGAGTAATTGTAAATATTGCAACCGCAACACAGCTCGTGACATGTTGCTGCCAGTTTGACTGTCTGTTTCACTGTGTACTGCGTGAACATGGCGCGTTCTTGCTCATTTACTGTGGCTGTAGCCCTTAGTCACGACACGTACATTTCCCACGGAAGAATACGCCGATACGATGTTAGATGCTCTACTGTAAACAATCAAGTCAGATAATAATTTTATCTTACTTCTGAAAGAGTTCTTTTTTATTTCTTCACATTTTAAAGCGCCTGGATTTTTGCATGTGGGAATCGTGCCGGACGATGCCGCTGGTCGGCGGGTTTTCTCGGGGATTTCCCGTATCACTCGCCCTTGCATTCCAGCGCTGCTCCATGCTCACCTCGTTTCATACTCATCGGCTCTCAAGACCTCGATGTTAAGAGCCGCCCAAATCTCTCCTGTTCACTCCACTCCATTCACATTTTAAATGTTTCGGATTACTCTGTAAGTATTGAGGATATGACCCACATTCATATGATATATTCTGCTCGAAATGACATAAGAAGAAGTTTTAAGCCGAACGGATATAATGAAAGCGGGTACGAATTGGCTTACACAATTTCACAGTAGAGAGAGAGAGAGTGAAAGTGAGAGCGTGTGTGTGTGAGAGTAAGTGTGTGAGAGAGTGAGAGAGAGAGTGTGTATGAGAGTGAGAGTGTGTGATACGGAAATATTGTCATCGGAACTGTTTGTGTGCAAATTTCGAGTCATTTGGATTTTTGAAAGTTGGTCAAAATTGACTTAACAATGTTTTGTCCTAACTAGCAAGTGGTGCTAAATAAAAGCGCGTAAAATAGTTCACGTTAGCCGGTTTTCAGCCAGACAGTATAATTGAACCAAACTCAAGGTTTGCTTATCTGAACTACATGTAACTATTTGGCAAGTAGGGAGACCTTCAGAGAAGCAGTAGGCTTCGTGATCGGCGTAGAGAAAATGAGGCACCAGAAGACGAAGAAGCCAAAGGCCACGACCTCGGTTCACATACAGATGTCGTCTACTGCCAAGAAACACCGCAAGGTTTGCGGGACGCGTACATACTGTAGGTTTAGTTTGCAGACAAGTGAAGCCAATAGTAACAATTGGCACGTAAAATAACGCTGGGAACATCAAGCGACGTTTACTGGTTCCCACAAGTTGACATAGAAAGACGAGGGTAGAGCAGCGNCAAATAACGCTGGGAACATCAAGCGACGTTTACTGGTTCCCACAAGTTGACATAGAAAGACGAGGGTAGAGCAGCGTCGACGTCGTGAGTAGATAACTAGCCACAACCACACACGTGTCTTCAGCACGCGTTGCGCCGCAATGAACAGTGCGCATTACGGGAGCGGTAACCAGTAGCTTCCCAGAAACTCACTCAACTTCCTTATCATTTGGGCAGAAATCGTTATCTAATATTGACCGTTTATGGTTTTTCTACTTTGGCTTCAAAAAATTGTAAACGTCTATTATCTATTAATGTGTTGAGAGTTCATTGAGGGACCACGTTCCCTTAAATTTTTCTAATTGCAAACTCAGCGATTAAAAGTAGCGTGGCATAGGCTGGGTGGCTCTCACAGGAACACCCCGAGGGAACCCAGACTTAGCTCCACACAAGGCGCCCAGAACTTTCTCTCACTCATCAACCTGTTAATTTGAATATTGTACTGATAAGGGGGCACAATCATTCTAATCATTAGGCAAATAAAAAAAACTGACACTTTAAGTAATTTTTTTTTACTTTGTATTTGATAATATTTTTTTTTCTTTCACTAACACTTAACAATAATTTTACATTCTTAGAAAGATAATATAGCCAGCATAAAACTTCAGAAAGGATATTATAAAACATATCAAGAAGATACTTGAGATTACACTCGAGCAAATGTGGCTATTAAGAATCAATACTTTCTGCAAAATATTGGAATATAATTTGGAATATAATATGAAATAAGCTGATTTCCTGCAATTGTTNGAATCAATACTTTCTGCAAAATATTGGAATATAATTTGGAATATAATATGAAATAAGCTGATTTCCTGCAATTGTTATTAATGGAATACTTAACGCCCTTATTTTACGTTTAAGTATAAAAAATTTTCCTGGATTATATTTGTTAATAATTCAGATATTATACCGGCTTCTGAATTAACTATTGGTAATAAATAAGATTAAAAATATTTGACTAAAATTTTAACTAAAAATTAATGACCCCAATCTAAAATTTATTTACAAAAAACAATACTTGATGTTGCTAATCTGTTGACCGCTCCGACACCTACTATTTGTATATTTCTTGCAAAGGAATTCAGTTTTTCTCGCCCCGCGTCGTGCAGGGTAGGTTGGCACCACTGTTGCCACAGGGTAGGTTGGCACCACTGTTGCCACAGGGTAGGTTGGCACCACTGTTGCCACAGGGTAGCTTGGCACCACTGTTGTCACTAGGACCAGTGCTAGGCCGACGCTGGCTCAACACGACAGTATGCTAACAGCCCACATGCCTGACAAGTTATTTACGATTCCCTTTTCCAACATTCATTATATTCGTTTACTAATACGTTCTACGTATTTTTTTTCATTTATTTCTATTAGTCTCCAAAATTTTATATNGTTCATTATATTCGTTTACTAATACGTTCTACGTATTTTTTTTCATTTATTTCTATTAGTCTCCAAAATTTTATATTAGATTTTTATTTCCCTATTTTTGAGGGTGTATACCACCTTCAATAATCACTTTACACTACAAGTCGTACACTTATTTTCTACCTGATGTTCATTCGGAGTCACCTCTCAACCATTGTAACATACTTGTTAGAACATACTCTACATGTATGTACCCAAATATATTCGTATTTGATGTACTTGTGTATACATGAGTAGTGTGGCATACTAGGGGAGGGGAGTGTAAGCTAGGCGGATACTAGAGCCAGCGTCAGATTCACCTGTTCATGCTCTGTCATCCTGGTCGAGTGTTGGCCATATTGGTTCAGAGTAACCGAGTTTTAGTTTACAATTTAATGTTACTTCGAAGTTTACCTTTTTGCCTTGATATTTATCTTTTTACTTGGAGATATCTCGAAATTCCCCTAAAACATGCGTAAGGATGTTGGCTCATAGATTTGGTGGTATGACTCATGAATGTGGTGGCATGACAAGTGAATGTGGCTGAAAAATCTCGAAAATTGGAAGAACGACAGCCTCAATCATGACCCAATAACTTATGCTTATAAATACAAGTTAATGTATTTAATTTTATTAAGGTTTACTTTGCAAACATATACATAGTTATTGCATTTAACATATCACTGGTTGCATAAATGTCAATATTTTGTCACAAACGATGATTGCATGCATATGTCCATTGCCATATTGAATTTTACAGACATAGGTGTGTTACACAGCTTCTTGATAATGTAATTATGACAAGTGTATGTTACGAAAAAAATCTGAGTACAAAATAGCGGCCATCCTGTCTCAGGTCATNGATAATGTAATTATGACAAGTGTATGTTACGAAAAAAATCTGAGTACAAAATAGCGGCCATCCTGTCTCAGGTCATGTTATAAGCATAGTGTGGCCCCAGCATCTACCACTTACAAATGTAATTAGCCATTCAGTAACCGCTAGGATATGTAGGTAAACGGTATTATATATATATACCAAATAAAATATTTATATGGTCGCCATTTTGAAAAAAAGTGCCTAATTTAAATTGAGTACATATACATGGCTTGCTTACTTGGTGGGANCAGCTTCTTGATAATGTAATTATGACAAGTGTATGTTACGAAAAAAATCTGAGTACAAAATAGCGGCCATCCTGTCTCAGGTCATTTTATAAGCATAGTGTGGCCCCAGCATCTACCACTTACAAATGTAATTAGCCATTCAGTAACCGCTAGGATATGTAGGTAAACGGTATTATATATATACCAAATAAAATATTTATATGGTCGCCATTTTGAAAAAAAGTGCTTAATTTAAATTGAGTACATATACATGGCTTGCTTACTTGGTGGGCATTGGTTGAGTAGTTTTCAAAATATAACATAAAAGCTTTATTTTTCATGTTTTGCTATCTTCCAAAATGGT
Organism: Clitarchus hookeri; assembly: GCA_002778355.1. Taxonomy (NCBI): domain Eukaryota; kingdom Metazoa; phylum Arthropoda; class Insecta; order Phasmatodea; family Phasmatidae; genus Clitarchus; species Clitarchus hookeri. The sequence continues at coordinate 119,030 of NQII01002253.1, read as the reverse complement.
GGACTAACAACAATATCAACCTCTAAATTAAATGCTTACATGATACACTGCCAACATGCAAAATTTCTATTGTGCTCTTTCTCGTGAAAGTTGGCTTGTGCCGTGATTTAGTTTCTTGGCCAGATGTTAGTCGTGTAACTTGAGGCGAACACAATGTACGGTATGAAGCAGTAGAGAGAACTGCGGTCTTAGTGGCTAGAAGGGTGGTGAGTGTTGGTGCAGTGTTTGTTGGCGGTGTCTAATGTATTGTGTTGTTTGTGTTGTGTGGCGATGCAGGAGCGAAGTCTTCCTCTTCCCGAGACTCAATATTTGCGACCCGCGCTTGCCTGCCGGCAGTTGTGTGCATCTGTGAGTACACTCTCTTCCTAAACGTTGTACCCCCTCCGTCGTACACTCCCACGCTTGTCTTCAAACTGCCGTGGCGCCCGCTGCTCCCCAAGCGAACCTACCCGCGAGTGCTTGCTATTATCCTCTCTTAACACGTTACTTATTGCAGAGTGTACTCTGGCCAGTATTCCCTGCCAAATGTTAACATTATTTACCATTGCATATTGTCTGGTGGTTCGTAGTATACAGTAGCTTCCTCCCCTCCAACTTTCTTTCCTCTTCAAGTAATATGTGAGAAGGCTTGGCAGTTTTTAGCCTCAGTCTGATCTACGTTCAGCGTGTAGTTCGAATGTTTCCTGGCTTCGGAATTTTGCACCATTAATGACGCTGTATATGAATTAATGTAAACCGTAGAAAGTGGGCTAGTGCTTATTTTTAAGTGGAACTGTATGTAGTTTTCTTCTGCAATGATACATGAACATATCAAAAGTCATGCAACCAGAAACCCAAGGAGTCATTCATTTAATCAGTATGAATATTCTGATAGACGCTGACCACANAATCAGTATGAATATTCTGATAGACGCTGACCACAATTAGGTGAATGAAGTAAAGTTTACATATTAATTCAGTTAATTATCTTTACAAGTATTAATCTCACAGCTGTGAATTCAAAGGAGAGTATGAAAAATACATGTCAATGAAAAAAAAAGTTTTCCCCTCCAATATGCAATGGTTTCCCCCTCGAATATAGAACTTTGTCTTGAGTATCGTACTTGTCTCGTCGAGTTTGGGCTTGTTTTCTCGAGTATCGGGTTTGTTTTCTCCTTGAGTTCCGGGCTTGTTTCCTCGAATACAGGACTTGTTTCCTCTAATACANCTCGAGTATCGGGTTTGTTTTCTCCTTGAGTTCCGGGCTTGTTTCCTCGAATACAGGACTTGTTTCCTCTAATACATGACTTGTTTCCTCGAATACAGGACTTGTTTCCTCGAATACAGGACTTGTTTCCTCGAATACAGGACTTGTTTCCTCTAATACAGGACTTGTTTCCTCTAATACAGGACTTGTTTCCTCTAATATAGGACTTGTTTCCTCGAATATAGGATTTCTTTCATCAGAATATAAGTAATATTTACCGAAATATAGGGCTACTACAGAATCAGACAGCCTCGACAGGATTCGAAAATAATTACATTTTTACAAACGAAAAAAATTTAATTTTCCGAAATGCATATGCATATAATCAAATATCAACAAAATGTGCAAACATTTAAACTAATTTTCCATTACATACAATTCTAGTCATTATTACGGTCGTCTTGCTTAATAGTTTTTGCAGCACACAGAAAAGAAACACACTTAAATTTTCATTAAAAATATAATGAGCAGGGCCAGGAAAATTTCGTGGTTTTGAAGTGACAAAAATAGGATTTTTGATACCAGAAAAGTGGGGTTTTCATTCAGGTATTTTCTTTTAACCAATGTTTTCATCTTTATATCTTCGGAAAAATGAAGGAGTGTCATAAAAAACAGTTTTAACAGACAAAAAAGTAATTATTGGTACAAGCCCTTAGTGAAAGTTTAAAAACCCTTAACATCATACAAGCCATGATACTGTAACCTACCTTCCCATAATAAAGCAGAATATTCAAGTGCTTCTCGCCTGAGTCTTTACCTTTTTGAAGTAGTTGTACGCGTCTGAGAAAATGCAGACTTTTTAAATATTTCGAACGTTTACAGTGCACCTGGCGTAGCCAGGCCTGCTCCCGCATCAGGTTGTAGCTTCTGTGACACAGTGTGGCATTCAATTTTGTTTCGTGCTATCTCATTCAATCATTGTAAAAAAGACGCAAACGAAAAAATGTTTCCCAATACTAACAAAACGTTTACGAATCCTACTCGAGGCTTCAAAGTAACTACTTTCACAGCGACTAGTAGATGGCGGCACGTATCTTTCTACCAAAACATCAACATCTGAACTTTCTTTAACGTTTGTATTTGTCAGCGAAATAAGGGTTTGTTGNCGTATCTTTCTACCAAAACATCAACATCTGAACTTTCTTTAACGTTTGTATTTGTCAGCGAAATAAGGGTTTGTTGCACAATTGTGTCTCTAATGCAGTGGTTCTAACTGGGCANAGTAGATGGCGGCACGTATCTTTCTACCAAAACATCAACATCTGAACTTTCTTTAACGTTTGTATTTGTCAGCGAAATAAGGGTTTGTTGTACAATTGTGTCTCTAATGCAGTGGTTCTAACTGGGCGTGCCACATGCGTATCTAGGCGAGGCTTTCGTATAAGTCATTACAAATAATTCATTCATTATTAATTTTGTAAAAGAGACCAAGAAATATAATATTCTTGAGTAAACATATTCATTTTATAGCAAAATAGTTTAGTTAGAAACTCGAGTTTGTCGGTTCCACCATTGTTGTCAATTTGTACGTTAGAATGCTGCGAGAACTCTCTCCAAAGCATAAGCTTGTAATAAATATAAAATATTGATAGCCACTGCTGTAACATGTATAAAACGTAAATAGATTTCAGTGAGTGGTTAAAACCAGTATTGCACCACTAGTAAGACCAATATTGCACCACTAGTAAGACACTGAACTACTTTTAAAGAAGAGCCGCGGTGGCTGGGCGGTTAACCTGCTCACCTCCCACCAAGGGTTCAATCCCCGGCCGGGTCACTCGCAGATTTTCGCAAGTGGGAATCATGCCGGACGATGCCGCTGGTCGGCGGGTTTTCTCGGGGATCTCCCGTTTCCCCCGCCTTTTCATTCCGGCGCTGCTCCATTATCACCTAATTTTATCATCATCGGTTCTGAAGACCCCGATGTTAAGAGCCTCCCAAATCTCTTCACTCCACTACTTGTCGTAATTCGTTGCTGCCACGCATAGATCAAGTCCTGCCGAGTGCGTATTGTCCCACGGTGATTGAAATGAAGCAGGTGACTAGACGTATGTATGTGAAGCCCACCCGCACAGTAAGAAAGCTGCTGTCACCTCTGGCAAACACTCTGTGACGTAGTTGATGTGCGCGACCAGCTGGCTCTTGGCGCCACACCACCTGTGCAATGAACAGCCGAGAGCGCGTCCACAGTGCAGGAAGGGAAGGACGACCTGGCTTGATGCCCGCTGTTTTATGACGTGCCTGTAAACGTCTGCCGCCGGCTAATGCTCGTGTGAAGTGTTTTGTAAACGTGTCTGGAACGTAACGTAAACTTGAAACAGAGCTGCAGGTCGTAGTGCTTGTGCTTCACGCCATCTCGTGAGGGATGCGTACGCCGATTACGTGGCTATTAAAAAATGTTTTCTCTCGAATGGCTGATGCGTGGTCTCCGCTTGTGACTGCGACTCGGCGACAAACCAACGGTGGCAAAAACTGAACATTTGTATGACGTGTGCAGTCGTGGTGTTGGCGCCGGGATCGGGCGTGCTTGGACGCAAGCGAGGTCGGGTTGGCGCGCGCGCTGAAGGCAGGCGTGCAGATAAGAGCGAGCAGCAAGCAGCCACTTGCAGTTAGCTGCCCAGCCAGCACTGTTATCTGCTGACATCAACGAACTGCGGCTGTGGAGAAGTGTGTGGTTGCGCTGCTGTTGACAGCCTCAGCAGAGTGACTGCGTGCTTTCCCAAGCACGGCGCTGCTGCGTGACCATCGTCACGTCATCAGTCGGACAGCAATATGACGTGCGTGGAGCCGGTCTCTGATGATAGTGCCCGGTTACTAGACAGACAGTTCTCGTCGACGTCGCCACCTCACTCTCTCTCTCTCCAGGCGTGGCTCGACGGCTGTCTCTCACCAGGTCCACCTTGCAGAGTGCCCTGGTGCCTGACGTCCGCCATGACTGCGCAGTGGCGGGGACGATTCACCGGCCACTACCTGTCTCAGTGCAGCTTACCTGCACTCTTCCTTCTGTATAATCAGAGAAGTTATTATGGAAATATGTAGTACTATCAGAACTGCCCGGCTTTGCCCGGGTATAATAGGAAAACCTGTGATATCTTCTAAGATATTCATTTAAATGATAAAGTTTAAAGGACAAATTTTGTCTCAACTAAATGCTTAAGGTAACTGACATATTTAATTGAATAAGGATTAATACTGTGTTGGTCAAAACGGCTTCGCAAGTGAACTATTATTTTTTATCAAACTTTGAAAGACAAAAATGGTTACTGTGGGTCATCCTTAAAAGATAAACATGCTATCGCGGACTTTTGTTTAGCCCTTTTTGAGAGCTATAATTCTGTAGTACATTAATTTGATGTATATGTTATAGTTTAGTCAGCGCAAGCCATGCAAGCGCCCGAAAAGCTGTTTTTTACGACAAACGTCGTCGACATTTCTCTACTATCCTTTCATTAAATATAAATGAATTATACAATAAAACCTTCCTCAAGAAATTCTCTAAATGATTTTGAAAACCGCATCAAAATCCATNAATATAAATGAATTATACAATAAAACCTTCCTCAAGAAATTCTCTAAATGATTTTGAAAACCGCATCAAAATCCATTAAGTAGTTTAGAAGTACTAAGCGAATACACAGACAGGCGGATAAGCGACTTTGTTTTATACTACTTAGAGATTGTNCAAGTAGTTTAGAAGTACTAAGCGAATACACAGACAGGCGGATAAGCGACTTTGTTTTATACTACTTAGAGATTGTCCATTCGCCGTTACTTCACACTATTCTGAAGCTCTGCTAAAGTTATACTTTCAGGCTATTCCTCCGCCTCATGCAAACAAAACTTAACTAAATGGAGAGTGAGTGAGTGAGCGAAAGATTTGGGCTGATATTAACATCGAGGTCTTGACAGCCGAACTAAATCTAGAAAACTACACCAAAGGGACTACGCGCTGCATTAGTGCGCGCTCGGTTTAATAATGCTTTGCATGAGAACTATTTCTTACGAGGCATTAAAAACACGCCTGTTTTCTCTCCATTTTCATTCCAATTAATTATAAATAAAATATTATTTTGTTATATTATTTAAATTTAACCAACCATTAGACGCTTATTTTAATAGAAGTATAAAACGCTTGTGAGTCATAACATACTTAGAAAACAACCAAATACGTAATACATGGGGTGATTTTTCAAAGGTTTGATTAAACAAGTGTGAACATACCGCGGATATACAACTCAACTCTTGCCGCGCCGTGCATGCACTGAGAAAATAATAAGTTTGTAGGAACCGAATGTCTGTAGACANATACAACTCAACTCTTGCCGCGCCGTGCATGCACTGAGAAAATAATAAGTTTGTAGGAACCGAATGTCTGTAGACATGACCTAGTATTGGGACATCACTCAAGTGCATTGTTGTTGCAGTGGATATATTGTTAACGGATGTAGAAATACGAACCGAACTGCCTGTTGCGTGGCCCTTCCTGTGGTGTACCTGCGACTACACACACAGTTACTAGAACAAAGCAAGAACCTGTTCCTGCTACAGGTTCGATTGTTCCTTCAGTAGACCAACTTCAGCAACATTTGGATTGTTCACGCGACTAAAGTAACTGTAATACACTAACAAAACACTCTGATACTGGTATCGAAGTTTGATCACTGCTACCCTAAAACCCGATTACAAAACATTTCTGTTGTCAGTGCTCTGCTTATTTTCTTCATTACGATTATAAAAATAAAACGTCGGAGGAGGATAAATTTCACTACAATACAATCAAGAGTGTGTATATTTAGATGGAATAAGAGAACATGTGCATTTTGCGAAACCTTAGCTACTTACCAAAGGCAGCTTATTTACTGTAAACTGNAAGATGGAATAAGAGAACATGTGCATTTTGCGAAACCTTAGCTACTTACCAAAGGCAGCTTATTTACTGTAAACTGGTCGCTACTTGTGAATTGAGAATAGTGAATCCTTCTCTAGGAGTCTTCCGTTCTGCGCTACTGTACTGCATGCAATAATTGCGAAAGAAACTTCCTTGAAAACATTTAGATGCCTGGTTTCACAGATGTATTTCATGTAGTTTGTTTAATTTATTTACGTAGTGTTGGCATGAATCCATTTTTTGGGAGACGTGTGTGCTCGTATGTATATCAGTCTTCCAATGATGGAAAGGTACACCCATTGCGCATCAGGATCTGGCGTTCCACTCTCGTTAAATTATTTATAATTCGAAGGGTGGCTGCTGACTTTGACGAAGAAAGAGTTTGTTCAACACATAGGTTAAAGTAACGCAATTTTTACGGTTTTCGAGTTATGCGAGACTGTTTACAAATTAACAGACAGGAATGGCAGAAAGCTGGGAAATTACAATCTTTCATTCATGAACCTGTGTCGAGAATTGCAAGTGTTCACAGAAAACAGTGTGTAAAAATGGTTCAGCGCAGAGCCTGCTAGTAGGCAACTGTCGGCATGCAAGTGTCTTGTTGGTTGCATATCTCACAGGCGGTAGATTGGCAATCCTCGTCCTGTGCGCTGTGTGAGGCGGCTCTAATGCAGATGCGCTGTGATGTGTGGGTGTGTTCAGTTGTAATACATCGCCACACACGGGCGGAACAGTTCAGACGTGCATCCAGTGGGCGGTGCACGCATCACAGATCCAAGAACCGCAAAGCTTCTGCGCTGTTAAAAAAAGTTCGTATATTCACGGAACATTTTACGTAAATATTCTTACAATATACGGTAACGTGAACCGTAATTACGAAAACAGAGCTGATCTCCACAAATACGAAACACGAGACGTGTCCGTATTTCCTTTATCTTCGGGTTTCCAGAACGAACAATGCCGGAGCTACGCAAAGCTTCCTTCACCTCTGTGACAGAACATTGTTGCGTGTGCAGCGGTTGGGATGTCAACGCTCCTTTGACTGCTTCCTTCAATCATGAACAAATAGCGCCACGCACTGTCAAGCAACACTTTACCTACCACAAACACAAAAAGTTATATTTTTTATATTTGTAGAACTAATACACTTTGTCACACGAAGATCGTAGATGAGTGGTACAAGTCAAGAGCTTCGAAACTCTCGGTTCGCGTGTAAGATTGCGTACTTATAGGCGGGATTCTCAACCTTCTCATGTGTGGACGGAATTGTAATCACTTTTGTTACACTTAGCAGTCAAACGTGTTTCCCACATTTTATTTTAAATTTAAATTAGAATATCCGGAAAATAACTTAAAAAAATCCATCGTGTCAACGTTTTAACTTGTTGTGATTTCACTGATGCCAATTAAAATACAAGTAAAATGGTATAAAATATTGTTAGGTACGTACAGTTAGACTAGGATCGGAAATCGTTTAACTGGCACAGTTAGACAACCAAATGTGAGAACGTTAAAAATTGATTTTATTATCGGTGAGAGACTTATTGATGTTCAGAGCCAAAGTTCAACACTGCAACACGTATATCATTCTCAAGACACGAATTAGTTACAACTGTTTGCCATCTGTCGAATTGGTCTTGTCGTCCGTTGCAGCGTTCTTGAACCGCCCACCAGCCGCCGTCTTAAAGGGACTAAATGACAAAATATTATTGTGCTCACTTTCATTATTTGGTAATAAATAATATATTTTGCATCCGCTCAAAATCTCGTGGAAGCCTTGGACTATCTCGCGGCACATCGGTTGGGAATTGCTGCTTTAAGATACAAGCCGTGAAAACCGTGATTGAGAAATATTATACATTAAAAATAAAGTTTCCTAGAGTAAGTGTGCATAAAACAGACCAAATAATTGGTATAATAATGCAGTTTGCAAAGCAAGTATATATTTTCGCGGTGGCAGCAAAGACGCAGATACTGCGCGTGCGGGGGTATGTCAGAAAGCTGTCGGATGTGACGCTAGTTATTCGATAATTGACAACTACCCCAAATAGCAGAGGGCACACTGCGAGTGAATGCAACATACGTATGTCTGGTAAGGCGAGAGACAGGACGAATCATGATCAGAGAAGAGAATGAAATGTACACGAAATAACTGCAGGAAGTAATTTACGAGCTGGAGTTTTTCACGACACAAGACTAACAGGACACGGTGCAGATTGGCTCGCCATTTTGGATTCTTTGAATATTGATGATATAATATTTGGAAAGAAATGTTTCTAAAACGCGGCTTTAATTTCTAGTTTAAATAGTGGCCATTACTTGTGGTTACGAAGGCACCAGCCGTTTAACTATTAGATCGCCGGAACTCCTGCACGGCGTTACTCTCTCAACTAAGTTTTGGTACACAGCTGGTGGAATTTGGTCCCATTCTTCGTGTAGCATAATGAATAGTTGGCGTTGTCGGTCGAGTGATTCTGGCATGCAATCGACACCATAGCGTGTCCGGGAACCGCTGTAGCAGAGGATGCTGTCGCACGACCGCCCCACTGCGCGTGTTGCCATGGATACGATGACGTCATGCAGTCGCCGCTCGGCGGGGCGCCTGCCTTCGTGAAACAGACGTCCCACAAGGGCGAGAGAGAGAGAGAGAGAGAGAGAAGGGGGGAGAGCCTTATCGGGTGGACTGGCAGGCTCGTGGCCAAGACTGCATCGCCAATAGTCAATAATACTTGTTAACGTCCAAAACTGTTTTATGTTTTCTCGCACATTGCATACCTCCATTAAAAAATCTTACTTGGATTGGGCTGTAAAATATATGCGTTAATTTTTATTTAAAAAAATTACAGGATTGAAATTAATTCAAAATTTAAATCGCCCGACAAAAATATTTAAAAGCAGTGAATAAATAAGATTAGTTAAAACGAAGAAAATAAGGTCACCAGAACGTCATACAGAAATTTATTGGAAATTCATTTCAAGTGTTATAATGAAAGAAATCTAAAACAGCTAAAATCTAAACACTAATTGTAGGCAACCCGAGTGTCAAATGTCAAGGAAGATGCTTTCTGGCAGTTCTATGGCAAACTCTTTAGCTGAACTCGAAATTTCTAGGTAACTAGATTAGAAAATTAAACTTAAAATCCTTTTCACGCCAAATAAATCGTAAACTCCCTCTATTTTGGAATTGTCGTGTAGTACTGCGACAAAAAGCGCACTTGAACGTCGCGTCGTTTAGAGGAAGAAAGGAAAGGAAACACTGACTGACTGACTGACTGACGTTACTATTGACTGACAGACTGACGTTACTATTGACTGACTGACTGACTGACGACTGACTGACGTTACTATTGACTGACACGTTACTATTGACTGACTGACGACTGACTGACGACTGACTGACTGACTGACGACTGACGACTGACTGACTGACTGACTGACTGACGACTGACTGACTGATTGACGTTACTATTGACTGACTGACTGACTGACGTCTGACGACTGACTGACTGACTGACTGACGACTGACTGACGTTACTATTGACTGACTGACGTTACTATTGACTGACTGACTGACTGACGACTGACGACTGACTGACTGACTGACTGACGACTGACGACTGACTGACGACTGACTGACTGACGACTGACTGACTGACTGATTGACGTTACTATTGACTGACTGACTGACTGACGTCTGACGACTGACTGACTGACTGACGTCTGACGACTGACTGACTGATGTCTGACGACTGACTGACTGACTGACTGACTGATTGACGTTACTATTGACTGACTGACGACTGACTGACTGACGTTACTATTGACTGACTGACTGACGTTACTATTGACTGACTGACGTTACTATTGACTGACTGACGACTGACTGACGTTACTATTGACTGACTGACTGACTGACTGACTGACGACTGACTGACTGACTGACGACTGACTGACTGACGTTACTATTGACTGACTGACTGACGACTGACTGACGACTGACTGACGACTGACTGGCTGACTGACGTTACTATTGACTGACTGACTGACGTTACTATTGACTGACTGACTGACGACTGACTGACTGAGTGACTGACTGACTGACTTGCCAGGAGCCGCTAGGAATGGGCTGGCGCGTGCTGACACTGCACTTCTCATAGCAGAAGTACAGTTGTTGGGAGTTCCTGCCACGTCAATGTGCGGATGCACATGACCTCGGTGGACGTTCATCAAGTCCGAACTATTGCCGCGCGGTACTGCAGTCCATGTCCACTTGTTGCTGCGGTCCGCAGACGGGAAGTAGTGCGCATGCGAGCAGCGCACGAGACGCTCTTTGTTTTCCAACATTCTACTGCTTGTCTGCCAGTAGCACTGACGAAACAACGTAGGCAGGTTTATTGCTAAGAACACTGTTTGTGTAAATACGTTCTCTAGATGTTTGTGCACTTCCCCTGACCTGACATATACCTATCCCCCCCCCCTAAAACTGCCAAAACCATATGACCTGGTTAAAGGTTCTCACATTCTTTATTGGTGGGTACAAACACGTGCACTCCCTCTGGCCGAGATGTGTTGCAACTGCGATATATTCAGGTCACTCTAACACATTTGTTTATAAGGCAAATGCAAGTAGGCATTCGCATCACTCTTAGATAACATTACTTCTACAGTCGTGCAGGCAGTTCGGAGAACAATTTTGAGGACATGCTGAGAAGACGAATGTCATACTGTCATCCTTAGTGAAAGTATATAGAGACGAAGAGACAATATCGTTGATGGATCCTCGCAACGGCTAATGGCGACAATGCCAGTGTCACGTTCTCAAAAACTTGGTAGTCTGCATTTTTTAAATTTTTTCATACATTGCTTTCATACATCGCTTTCGAACTACCTAAGTGTTGAGAGATTTGGGCGGCCCTTAACAATGGGGCATTGAGAGCCGATTAAGGGAGACGTGAGATGAGAATGAAGCAGCGCAGGAATGCAAGGGTGGGGGAAAACAGGAGAATCCCGAGAAACCTGCTGACTAGCGGCATCGTCCGACACGATTAGTGAAACAGAAACCCAGGTACCAGCCATATTGATTCTTAACATGAAGTCATTTCCCACATGGGTTATTGGTGGGCTCTGGAAGATATAAAAAACAGCACCTTGTGATTGTCAGTTGTTCGGCAGAAGCGGAGAAGTGCAGGCCGTCTCGACTAGTCACTACACTTGAAATGCATTGAAGGAAATGGGCGATGGTTAGGCAGTTGACACAATGTCATAGCTGAATCATCGACTATTCCATTGGCTTTACTGATGGGTCATGCAATTAGCCTCTTCTCCGAGGCACCTACCTTGAAGTCAGCAAGAATGTTCGAAGTCTTCGCCAGTCGAACGACTCCGACCAAGAATGTTAGCAATTTCAGAATGCGACATAATGAAACAATGATTTGTGTTGTTTCCACAGTAGTTTCTTTTCCCTTGTGACTTATTTAAATGTACTGCAGCCAATTAATCACACCGTACAACACATCTGAAGTGCAACATGTAACTCTAGGTTAGGGAGTGTGGCAGGTGGTTACCCTGTCCGTTGTTTTTCTGCATTCATAAGTAATTGTACGGACAGTTGCCAGGCAAAGTATATTGCACTTGTGACTGCATCTGCCAAGGGAAGGAAGACGGCTCGTTGTAGCGACGACCTCGCACACTCAGGGCGCTGCAGGTGAGAGCGAGAGTTAGCGGCAGAGTGGGCCGTATCGCTGCGGCTATTCTGGTCGGCTAGCCTACGGCTCCTGTGCTCATGCAACCAGCTGCCTGCTACGCGACCCTCGCCACTATCAACCCGCACTTACAACGAAGGCTCAGCATCCTCAGTGAACACTGTACAGTGAATGAAGGGTGAGCGAAGAGATCTCGGCGGCTCTGAACATCGAGGTCTTGAGAGTTGATGAGGGTGAAGCGAGGTGAGTATGAAGCAGCGCCCAAATGCAAGAGTGGAGGGAAACCTCCGAGCAAACCCGTCGACGACCAGCGGCATCGTCCGGCACGACTCCCACATGCGAGAGCCCGGGTAGCTTCGCCTTGGTAGGAGGTGAGTAGTTCGACTACTACACCACAGTATACTACACATCAGGTAGTTAATACATTCCCGCGCCACTCGCCTTGGTAGGAGGTGAGTAGTTCGACTACTACACCACAGTATACTACACATCAGGTAGTTAATACATTCCCGCGCCACTCGCCTTGGTAGGAGGTGAGTAGTTCGACTACTACACCACAGTATACTACACATCAGGTAGTTAATACATTCCCGCGCCACTCGCCTTGGTAGGAGGTGAGTAGTTCGACTACTACACCACAGTATACTACACAGCAGGTAGTTAATACACTACCCGCGCCACTCGCCGTAATAGTGTATTTTATTACGGAGTTCTTTCGTAGTCGGCAACGCACATTTGTTCACGAGCCGTCAATTACACCCTATCTTTATGTGCGGCTTACTTGCACTTTTACAGCAACCTGAGCTATTTTCTTCGTAGCGAAATCGTTATAAAGTACGCGCCTCTACGACAGGCCTCTTCAATGACTACCACGACTCAATTTACTCACTTCGCGAGTAAATAGCTGTAGTAATTAAATGCTTATCCACTACAGTAGAGGGATTGTGGGGACTTGGCACATCGGGACCTGGGGTCGGAGCTAACCGAGCTGTCATTCCGTTCGGTCGGCCGGCGGCCATAATGGATCCAGGTCACTTTGACATTTTTAATTGACCCTGGTGACCCCTGTGACCTTTGACCCCAAAAATCCAAAAAAAAATTCCAAACATTTATAACAAAACTTTATTTAAATATATAAAAAACAATTATTTTAAATATATGTATTCAAATTTATTTGAAAAAAACTTAAATTTCCGGAGGAGCCCACAGAGTATGAGGGTTTTCTCATGATGCTCCCACGTTTTTTAAATATATATAATGCATTTGTATTTTCTCTCTGAATTAAACGGGTAAAAATCTTCCTATAGACGACCGCTCCTACATTCTGAGTATGAGCTGACAGATTCTCGGACGACAAATTCCTAGAAACTCGATATCTTCAACTGGAAAACTGGTGGTTTGAACTGCGTTACCGACAGCTGACTTGATAAAATGAAGATTCTTTCTCGTGTCGGTTGCCCTTCGTCAGTGATCTGCGTTGATTAACATTGGTACTAAACGATTTTTTTAAAGCACGAAAATATTGTGGTGGGCAGCCCACCCACACCAGTACATTTATTTTCGGGGATACAGAATGTTTTGAGTTGAGAGAGATTTTAAAAGGTGCTTAGCAGCTGAAATTGATAACGACGTTTAGGTCGATGAAGAAGGTCAAGTGTCCCGAGAAAATATGCCGGACATCGCCAACGTTCACCACGGGTGATCCTGTTGTCAACGTTATCGATCACGTTTCCCACACGTGCGAAAATCCATGTGCTACCCACGCCGGGAATCGAACCTAGCTCGCCTGGATGGGAGGCGTGCGCTCTGGAAGCTGTGCAACTGCTGTCGAGAGGATGGCGTGAAGTATTGAGCGTGTCCGGTCCTGTGTTGGCTCGATATAATCATTATACAATAGTTGCCTGATTTCCACCGCCACGTTTCGTGGTTCTCTGTGATGGTGATAATCGCAGTGTTCACAGAACAGTTTGCAAATATGTATGCATCGGGAAGACGGCTTGCATTTAATGCTGCTGACATTTTAAAGAAATAAAGAATTACTNTGTTACTGCTGCCATTGTAATGGAATAAGGAATTACTTTCTATCTGGCGAGGGACTGAGGTGCGATGATGAGAACTTTTACTTGCATAAGCATGGGCTCGTTTTCACCCTAAGGTGCAAGGAGACTAAGGCATTATTAACAAATATGAGGATGTGTCTGAAAGTAATCGTCATGGTTCATAACATATTTCATGCATATTTGCAATCATATATTCATGATCTGGTCGTGATCTCTGTAATACCCGGCAGTAAGGTCTTTATATTATAATTTTTTCGTAAATATTCAAAGTGATGTTTTTCCATCGTGCTCGGTATCGACGGCAGTAGTATTTCAACGATTATTCCCGGAGTCGATATATATCGGGGTCATGGGACGCTATTTTTGCTTGACACGGTCCTCGTAAATACTGCTGCTAATCGCAATCGAAGCGATGCCGCAATGTGCTGTGAGNTGTTTTTCCATCGTGCTCGGTATCGACGGCAGTAGTATTTCAACGATTACTCCCGGAGTCGATATATATCGGAGTCATGGGAGGATATTTTTGCTTGACACGGTCCTCGTAAATACTGCTGCTAATCGCAATCGAAGCGATGCCGCAATGTGCTGTGAGAATACTCCGTAAATAAAACAGTTAAGTCATATCTGAGTGATTTTTTCTAAGTTTCTCCAAAGTATATGAGATTTCGTTCCGGCTTGGAAGAGTTGCTGAGTTCCACTCTGCAAGAAATGCATTTTCAAAGGATGTAGTTGCATCGACGTTTGCCCGGCTAAATAGCTAAATTTTTTAAATAATAAGTAAAGTATTTTTACAAAACAAATGGAGTTTTGTTTTACAGCTTTGTTATGACAGAGAGAGTGGCAGAACCTAGCAGGTGTGACCTTGAGCGACAATAAGAGGCGTGGATGGGGTTGTAACGAATTGATGTGGAGGGAGTCAGTCTGATCTATCGAGTGCAAAGCAAAGTTANTATTGTTTTACAGCTTTGTTATGCCAGAGAGAGTGGCAGAACCTAGCAGGTGTGACCTTGAGCGACAATAAGAGGCGTGGATGGGGTTGTAACGAATTGATGTGGAGGGAGTCAGTCTGATCTATCGAGTGCAAAGCAAAGTTAAGCCTATTACATTTAATGTCCCTCTGATTTGAGGGTTATGGGTTTTGTGTCTGTTTGTGTGTGTGAACGCGCGATCAGGTGTAAAGCTACTTAACATNCTCTGATTTGAGGGTTATGGGTTTTGTGTCTGTTTGTGTGTGTGAACGCGCGATCAGGTGTAAAGCTACTTAACATTTAGCTTAATCGTTTTGAAGATGGATGGAAGTCTGTCGTCTACATATATGCATTTCGCCTCGCAAGCATTTATGTGGATGTCATTCCTGGTCGCTCTGCCATCGAATTCTCCGACTGGGACATTGGATACCTAAGCGGGTAAACGGAAAAACGCGACATGAAGTGGTGGAAATTATCAAACTTTCNTCCGACTGGGACATTGGATACCTAAGCGGGTAAACGGAAAAACGCGACATGAAGTGGTGGAAATTATCAAACTTTCCTCAATTGCACGAATATATGTAGCAGTTGGTAAGCCATTGCGGGTCTGGGATATGTGCCGTCTTTCACAGCAACCAATAAATGCAAATAATTCTGGCAACTTGAAGAAAAATACCCTGACCTATTGTTCTACATGCACAAATTCCCTCACTATGGACAGTATGGAAAAGCATTCGCCCGCGTTGGTATTTTTTTTAACTGGCTTTACTCTTGGAGGGTCTTCATAAGTGCTAAGTAAAAGGCTGACGATTTCAGCTGGTGTTGCATCAAGGTCCATTTATGGCGACGACCTGTGCGTTAAGCGTGGCTGGCAATGTGGCGATGACAATAAGTTTTTGATTTGCTGGAAAATATCTTTACCTCCCATTCTTCGAATTTAACATTGATTACTTTTTTCTTTCCTATTAATAATGTATCTGGCAATGACTCGTGATGCCAAAGCACGCGTGGTGGAGAGAAACCAGATATTTTTCAAACTGACGCGTGTATTAAGGCATGCAAAATTGTGTGGCTGAAGTAGGATAGGCATCGAGTAATTTACCCTCAGAATGCTTATTGTTCACAGATGCTGTAAATACATGATTAGGGTTGTGAAAATTAACGGTGAACATCCATGTTGAAGTTTGCTCACATGCAATCTGACGGACGGGAATGGACTCGAGTTTGCGATGTGTTGAAAATTACACCTAGCAAAAACTGTAAATATTATTAGCGGTTAGCGGAATTGGGCGATTAAATATAATGTTATAAAGAAGTCGTCGATAAATAACAGCAGCAGATGTGCCTATTTATCGAATTTTTATATTTGTTATGATCATGAAATAGACAGGGATATAATATAAGTACGTGAAAGAAGTATAAAACACCCCTCGTCATTTCTTAAGCTGGCATCGAAGCTCAGAAAAATACCTTTGTCCTGGCGGGAAGGTGTTTTCTCGGGCCGTGTGGAGGAAAAGTTTGTACATCATTTTCCATGTTAAATAGTTGTTAAATATATAAGATGATGGGTTTTAACAGCTGTTTTTCCGCCGCCTGTGAAAATGAATTCTGTATTTTCTCGTGGGTTGTGGTGCTCGAATTTTTTACATTAGCATTACATATTTTCTCATTTTGTTCGTACGATAGCGTTTTGCTTACGCCTGAGGTTTTGAGAAGAATAATTCTTTGTTCAGTGGTTTACTGTAAAAATGTAAATTTCCTTCTTAGATGTTGAAAAGGAAGGGGGCGGGGGGAAGAACATGAGAGTTGTGTAGATTTACGTTTTTTATTCAACCCATGCAATTTTTTTTACAGACAAACTTTTAAGACAATTTTTTTTGGCTATACTACATAAAACAAAAATATATATTATGATCTGTTTTAGTCTGGTGATGTGTCCATACTGCCACCCTGATATATTTTTCGTCAGTGTTCGGCAATTTGACTGACGTAAAATATTAGCGTTACTTTTCATTTTCTAGGTTTTGTATAAGCTAAAATTATAATAAAAATGTAAAGTTTACAGTCTTTTGAGACGGGGCAACTTGTTAGGGCAAACGGCAACGAGTAAGGATTCGGCCATGAAACCATCGCGGCATTCAGCTGGAATGATTTAAAAAAAAGAAATTCGGCTGAACGAGTCGAGAATCGAACACGGGACTCCGCCGGTGTTGACTTGTGTGAGCAGAGCAGATATTATCTGTGTTTACTATCGTATGAATTAAAGTTGGTTTGTGTGAGAAATAAAACATACCGCTGGAGCGACAAGAAACCCCGCGGCCTTACCAGAGTTCTCCGGTGGTCAGTGCGCTAGGGCAAAGTCTAATAAACACCTGATGCAGCGAGGCTGGACGTGTGCGTGAGCTCAGGTTACGGCTGCACGTGTCTTTCGCTTACTTCCGTAATGGAACTCGTATCCACGTCTTTAAGAACGCTTCTCTCTTAATAGTTATTATGCGCCTGTAAGTCTCGCCTGCAATTGGGATATTTCGGGCTCCGTGTGAGTGTGTGTGTGTGCTTGCGTGTTGTGTCTGACATATGAGCAAGTTGAGAATAACCGTTTTTCCGCCTGATTTCTTAGTTTCACATAATCACAAATATATATTTTGTTTTACCGTAATTAATAAAGATTTTTCACATTTTATTTTTTATACAAAAAAAAAACAATGGGGGAGTTTGATCCAGAATATAATTACAAAAATAATTGTACATAGAATTTACTTTATACATTCGAAAGAGATTAATATAAATCTTAAATTT
>NQII01002253.1:89884-101291 GCA_002778355.1 Clitarchus hookeri | reverse complement strand
TAACCTCATGAAAATCCAGAGCTCTATGGCGGTTAGTTCCAGAGCTATGGCGGTCAGTTGCTAGGGCAAAGTCCAATTCAACACCCGGTGCAGCGAGGCTGGACGTGTGCGTGAGCTCAGGTTACGACTGCACGTGTCTCTCGTTTACTTACGTAATGGGACTCGTATATACGTCTTTAAGTGCGCTTTTCTCTTAATAGTTTTTAATGCGTGTATCAGTCTCGCCTGCAATTGGGATATTTCGAGCTCTCTGTACGTGTGTGTGCGTGTGTGTTTTTTTGACGTATTAGCAAGTGGAAAATTACCGTTTTTTTCCCTTATTTCTTTGAGTCACAGAATCACAATGTATCTTTGGTTTCGCCGGAATTAA
Source organism: Clitarchus hookeri (assembly GCA_002778355.1). Lineage (NCBI taxonomy): Eukaryota > Metazoa > Arthropoda > Insecta > Phasmatodea > Phasmatidae > Clitarchus > Clitarchus hookeri. Next base: position 100,921 of record NQII01002253.1, on the reverse strand, counting down.
TTAAAAAAATTCACATATGATTTTTATACGAGAAAAGAAAAAAAAAGGTGGATTTCAAGCCAGAATTTATTTGCAAAAAAATTTGTATATGGAATTAATTTTTTACATTCTACATTTCTACATAACTCAAAAATTTGATGATCTCCTTAATCCACTGCCTGCAATATGCTCTAATTAATTTTTTTTGCACTTGTGAAGTCTTTCCTTATATGTCTCGACGAGGTTGAAATGTGGTGAATGAGAGCTGTATGTACGTGTCTTTGTTGGAATTCGTATTGTGGTATAAATCTCAGGAATAAAACTATGTTTAAGTACGCGTAATTCATACAGAGTGAATACTACTGACAGCTGCTGGCATAGAGGCCACACACATATACATACACATGTTTGCATGTTACTTATAATTGGGCTTTAGTCACGTAGCAGTGTGTTTGTGACTCTGGGTGGTGTTGGAGGGGCAATAGGGGTAGGGGGTGGTTTACCGTCGATAGGATATCTCTTTCAATGGAGCGAGCGCAAGCGAGTGTATGAAAATACTGAAACGTTGTTTTCCGAAGGCAACGTTTTATTGTGATTTTGTACTTGTGGTGGGCGTACCTTTACGCTAGCGTCTCCACATGGTACATAATTTTTTCTCTGCAAAACTTACTACACGTGCGTTATTTATGCGTATAAAAAGTTTTATATGCTGACAATGAGTGCTAGAAAAATCGCCGCACGTAGAGTAACTACGTGAGTATTCTTTCCCCCGCTGGGACAGCGGTGGCGTAGTGTCCAGGGTGCTCGCCTCCCACCACGGCGATCCGGGCTCGATCCCCGGCGGATTCACTCCTGGATCTTCGCATGTGGGTATCGTGCTGGACGATGCCGCTTGCCAGCGGGCTTTCTCGGGGTACTCCCGTTTCCCCCACCTTTGCATTCCAGCGCCGCTCCATTCTAGGGTTTCATTTCTGTCATGCCCGGGGATGACGGTCACCTACGGGTCCCAGCTGGAAAGACCGTCACTCGGTGGGTGTTGCCTTGCCCTGGGTGCACTCCCCACACGCCATTATTATTATTTTCCCCACTGCGTACATTTTCTAATGTACTGATTTTAAACTTGGGAGGAAATGTTTTTAATGGTGAGCGTCTATGCCTTGGTGAGGGGGAATGCAATGGCTACTTCCCTGTGCATATCGCATACTGTGAGGGGTAGCGAAGTGGTTTTAATTCTGTTTTTGGATTATTCGAGTAATGATTAGTTTATAGCAAGCTGCATACGCATCTATACACAGCACATAATTTTTCCCAACGTGCATTTTAAACCAATGTTTTCCTGGGGTGGCCAAGCAGGTTGCGTTGCTTAGAGGGGTAGGGGCATTGAATTTTCGTTAATATTTTTTCAGAAACACGCAGTTTTTTCATGTTCTACTCGTATTGTATCTTCGTATTTTACTACACATGTTAGTTTATACCTACATTGGGTGAGTTTGGAAATGCTTGTTTGAAATCATGTGTTGAGGTAGGTTGAATATCGCATCGTCTAGCTCTATGGTGCGGGGTTTCAGCTTTCGAAGATAACACTCGAACAATGAGAGTAACAGAAGCCCATTGCCGTCAGAAGCTTACACTACTAAGAGTTTCATAATGCAGACGAAGATGGCAACTGGTTCCAACACGGCGGCGCATTCACAAACTCAGCTCAGGATTCTACGGCAATAACGCGTTAACATCTCACACAGCGTGTACGGCTTGGAGACACCAACTGGCCAGCGAGGTCCCCGGACCTTGCAGCACCCGGCCTTTTCCTTTTGGGAACTGTTTGAAGCTAAAAGTCTTCTCTACCAAATCCCGCAATACTGAACAGCTGAAGGAACGCATTGTTGCTGAAGTGGGAGACACGAATGGCAATCTACTGGAGCCTGTCATTGATGATTTTATGCCAGAATACATAATGTCTTCGAAGCCGGAGTGGCAACTTAAATGATGCCCTATTTTAAAAAGTGATGCTTACATACCATATTGTATGTAAACAGCTCTATATTATGGTATACTTTTTNCCGGAGTGGCAACTTAAATGATGCCCTATTTTAAAAAGTGATGCTTACATACCATATTGTATGTAAACAGCTCTATATTATGGTATACTTTTTGTTTTTCATGCAACTTTGCGTCTCGCTACATATGTAGGCGCGAAAACATTTACATACTACTAAGACATCGTGTACGTCCTCGCCATAGTTAAGTGTACTTGGTTTTCGCAAGTATTCAAAATGTGAAATGAGGTTTGCTGGTGATAAGACGCGAGACAGCGGTCTCGAGCAGCTTGCAGTGTGACAGCCCGTGGAGGCCTTGTGCAGAAACTTGACCTGGAAGGCTGGCCGCGCCTCGCCGCCGGACCACAAGGTCTACCAGGTATTGACCTCCGACATCGGAGAGCAAGGCCGACAGAGCCTTCACTCAGCCTGCACACTTCCCTGCTTCATTTGCATAGCAAGTGCACGCGACCTCACAGCGCTTGTTTGTAGTCTCACAGGTTCGGATACTTTCTACAAAACAAGGGAAAAAATTTGATTCAAACCTGAAATTTGGTACACTCGTCGAGTCAAGCATACGTAACAAGATATAAACACTTCATGACTATAGAATTCATTCACTGAGAGAATGGCTTGTTCCAGCCAGTAAAATGCTTGTTTGTACAGGAGACGGGGTAGCACATGCGTTCGAGAGTTGTCGAGAGCATCAGCAGTCGTAGTGTCATTTGATTAGCCTGGAAACGGGTGTCGGGGAGGGGCACACCATTGGAGGCATCCTTTATCATGGGAAAATGTTCTTCCCCTCTCTCCTTCGGAAGGTGTGTTGTGGTTGGCTGACGGGTTCCCCTGCCCCTGCTGAGGTGCAGGATGTTTGAGTAGTCGGTCAGTTCTCAGTTCAAGATCCACAGAGGGCAATTAACACGTAATTAGGAGTAATTAAAGAGTGATGAGCAATTGCGTAGCGAATATTTGCATAACGAATAAGTACATGTACCGAGAGTAAGTACATGTACCGAGAGAGTAATTACACTCTAAGTACACATCCTACCCCGACCACTGCTTACTCGCAACTAAAGCGTAAATTGCCAGTATGTTTGTGTTATACGTCCGCCATCTTGGATTCCCATCATTTAACTACCATTCATTCCAGCTAGAGCGTAACATCAAGGAGATAGAGCCAAGAACGCTTTAAACATTATATAAGCATAGTTAGACACCATTTCCGATCTGTTTAAGATATAGCCACCGCAATCATAGCATAAGCATAAAGTATCATGACGAATATGGGGATAGAGTCAATAACACCTTAAGCCGTCTTATAAACATACTTGACCGCTATATCCAAACGGTTTAAGATACAGACACCAAATTCATAGCATAGACATCACCCCAACGACGAACAGGGTTGCAGGATCAAGTAAACCTTATAAATTATTATAAACTTAGTTGTATATCCCTAAATCCTCCCTTATAAACATTGTTGCCCAACATTTCCCATTCCGTGAAGCTATAATCGCCAAAACCATAACATAGGCATAACCACTGGTGACGAACAGGGTGGAGCGGGCAATTACGACTGAAGACCCCGTATAAACATCGTAAGCCACCATCATCTATCCACCAAAGCTACAGACACCACATCAACAGCATCGCCCCGACGACGAGTAGTACAATAAGATCAATTACACCTTCACCCATCTTATAAGCATAGTTTACCAACACTTCCCGTCCGTCGAAGCTACAGTCACCAAACATTTACTCCCTTTTAATATTCGTAAGCGATACATAACTAATAATGACGTCTTGAGAGACACACACTCGTAATGTGGGTTGCCAAATATATTTTAATGTATAAGTCAATACCCTATTACATTGCTATCTGCAGTGTTAAGTGAGTAAAATATGTGTGTGTGTGTGTGTGTGTGTATAAGTGTATGTACGTGCGAGTAAGTCCACATTTGGTTCTAACGATCGTTGAAGCTGCGAGACGAACCCAACTAAGGAACACCCGCCAAGGAGGGTGTAGGTAGAGAGGTTCCAAACTCCACCGATAGACAGCACCACGATCGTCTGAAGGGTTCCAGTACAGAATGAACCTCCATCAAGAACACATACACACCTCCATTCCGCAAGACCAAAGCACTAATGCGTCATCATTTCAATAAAATGTAGCATATCGCTATTATTAAAAATTAAAAATAATAAAATCCTTTATACAACGTACCACTCTCCAATCTTAACGAGCAACACTGTACATACGTTATAAAAAAACCGTTATTAGCAACGTAAATACTTATACAACATAATCTATACACCGGGGCGAGGACCAGCGGACTGGGGAGCGGACTGGTTAGTGTGAACCAGCCTGGCTCCGGCCAACCAATAATGTGTCTGGAAACACACTAGATCGCGGGTTGCAGGTGCATACCAGAGGATTGGCGGACAGATCGGTTCCAGTAAACATCTAGAACACAGGTCTCCGTTTATCAACAGTACTAAATGTTTTGACTCATTACAATTGTATTATTTTACGCATTCGGTAAGTATGCGTGCATTCGTACTCAACATACCCGATTCCACATCGTCAGTGGTTTTTATCACCTCAAGCATACACGAATGTACGCACTTGGACCCTACCGAGAGTGANTTCGTACTCAACATACCCGATTCCACATCGTCAGTGGTTTTTATCACCTCAAGCATACACGAATGTACGCACTTGGACCCTACCGAGAGTGACTGCCGCAGGTACCAACTCCTGTCGAGACTGACTGTTCACGCTGTATCAACTCGCAAATCAATTAAAACTGAAATTATTAATTATGACGGGGAAAATAAATCACATAGAGGAAAACAATCTACACTGATAGCTATACCACACGAGATAATGTCTCGTGATTGTGTTACACTGCACGTCGCAAGTTGTCCAAAATGTTTTATATTAACGAAAAAAGTAAATCAAATGATTTACACTCTTTACTTTATCCTCCTACGAAGCGGCTCTAAAGACTTCGTTTTTAAAATTCATCCGTATGTTGGCTGAGATAATAATCAATTCTTGTTTGGAATGAATAATTACGTACCTGTAATCCTCTGCAAAAACACCAACACCATGACTTACCCATTTTCGATTTATAAAAGCAGCTTTTATCAACACAATCCAGAATTGCTTTCTCCACCTTGAGGACATGGTGAAAATCATGAAACGATATTCTAGCAGTCACAAACCTATCATCTATCATAACCTACGGGAAGCTTAAATCATACGCAACACTCCACAAAGATACCGAGCTTGTATACCTGCCTGAAGAATTCCTTCTCGCGTGTACACATCACGAAATACAATCAGTCTACAAACACCCACATGCTTGTCCGCAACAGGAAGAAGAGATTGCAGGCTGTCTCCCGTGCTTAGAGTGTTTCCAAGCAAGTACTACTATAACAAACACAACACGTCCTAGGAGCTGGTGTAAGACACGTCGGGAGAGTCCTGCAGCAAAAGAGAAGAAACAATGCCCCTCCAACAATAAAAGATGTACAATTGTAAAGAAGAATGGTTGCTTGGTGGACGACATCGCGGGTCAGACAGCGATAGGGTTAATTAGGTCACGTATAACAATCAATCACCCATGCTGTTTTGCAGATACAGATCAGTAAAAATCTACTGCAACACTCGAGATGGTCAACGTAAACAGCTTGTTGTAAAGTGTTAATACAATATAAACATGCATTATGTAAGAAGGTTTTCACTTAGTTGACAGATATGGTGGAAGACAAATCCTCACTTTATTCATCTACCGTGTAAGCTGTTATAATATGAATAAGGAATCTGTGGGTAAGGACATGTCGACATCGGCAATGGTACCGCGACAGACTGCGGACTCAGGGGGTCCAAGTTACGTAGCAGTAGCAACTGATGGCATGTATTGTGGCGATTGGTTCACGAATAGCTCTAACACCAGGCGACATGGAGCTAGTAACTGCTTATTCAGCACCTCATACAAGATGTATCCATGTGATAACTGTGGTGTGCTATAAGCGAATAGGAGTGGATGGTATGCTCACAGCAGGGTTTGTTCTATTAAACAAACATCAACATAAGTATTTTGCGAACGAGGAATGAGTTAGAGTGTGTAACACTTATTATGTATTTGTTTGTGTTTTATCAAGTGTGTAAAATAGAGTTGAAGTATATAAAGTACTTATATGCTGTTCATTTATTTACTACCACTGAAATGTTAATCTTTTAGGGAGAAACGATTAACACTAATCTTAAGTATTTGTACATCAAAGATTTTATTCATTTTACTTAGCATCAAATGCACTCTTTTACCNAATTAACACTAATCTTAAGTATTTGTACATCAAAGATTTTATTCATTTTACTTAGCATCAAATGCACTCTTTTACCGGTTGTCATACGCAGTACCTTGGCACATAGAAATACTTGTAAGCTGTGATGATACAATAACATAAAATGTATGTAAATACAGGCTTAGTATAGCCAATGGTATATATATATATACATGATAATTTATTCATGATTTTAGTGTAAACAAATATAAATGCATAGCTAAAAAAAAGATGAAAACTTTATTTCAGCTAAAATTATACAACCACGCAGGTTTTCATGTATGCTTTGCCATTATTTTAAATAAACTATTATTAAGTCGCGGATCGAACCTCCTTCACTGTATACTACGAAAGGCTGCTAACAATCATTACCTCCCGTCCACGCCACCTGAAGTCACTGACACAGTGCGTATATGAACATAAAATGTCTTACAAATTAATACTCAGTACCGAGGCGAATAAAGAAATCAGCAGGGGAAAATATCTGTCATATCACCTCGGCATATGCTAAATTCAACCATACTAATCTAGTGACGGTTGATGTAATTCACATATTATTAGAACAGCAGTCGCAGACCAACATACACTTCAGTTCTCCCACCATAGGTCAAACAAATGGTGGATGGTAAGGAAGTCACAGTCCGCTCGTTATTCCTTTATACATCTAGCGTGGTCAAAACACATTCCATTCTCAATAGAACCAAGTTATACCAACAGAATAGAATAGTNTCCTTTATACATCTAGCGTGGTCAAAACACATTCCATTCTCAATAGAACCAAGTTATACCAACAGAATAGAATAGTACACAGAAACGAAATAGAGTAGTGGTTCCTTTGATGTGGGCGAACCCATTCGCCGATTTGCTTCGCAAAGCTCTGTGTCTGATTGACTACCAGATGCTGCAAACGATTCCCTAATGGCTGGACTGCCAGATGGCGAATAACTTTTCCAGACGCCGATTAGCGAACAGTGTTGCTACGTGTTGCTAGTCAGTGAAGCCAATTTTCTGACGGGTACAACAGATGATACGCAGTCATACTGAGCTTCAGTAAAATCTGCATTCCATTAAATTCGCACCAAACCCTAACCCATAAGAGTTTTGTGACACTATTACCACTGCATATACAGGTTGAGTCTAAAATCATGGGACAAACATTGAGGGGTGGTAGAGCTCACTAAAACAAACAATTATTGTATAGGAATATATGGGCGGAAGTGACGCGTTGAGGCACAAACACAAAAACATAACACATTAACGGAAACATAAAATGTTCATTAGCAGCATACTTAGCGAGTGATTCCGTACAGAAAATGTTAAAACAGTTGCAGGAAATGCATCCACCAACAGTCACGCATGCTTGGCGACCTTTACATATGGCGTGATTGGCTGACAATGGTGGCGATAGTTGTGGGAAGTCAAACGGTGCGCCAGTGACCTGCTGCATCAGCATCACTCCACCGACGCTGTCAAGCTTGCGTTACTGTCGGTGGTAGCAATTTTAAGCAATTATTATAAACATTGCTGTAAAAAGGCATTTAGCGGTGACGTTGTAAATAAACAATGTGTTGCATTTCATGTGTTATTTTAGTGTCTGTGCCTCAACGCGTCACTCCCACCCATATATTCCTATACAATAATTGTTTGTTTCAGTGAGCTCTACCACCCCTCAATGTTTGTCCCATGATTTTAGAATCACCCTGTATAGTAATGGCTGTGCCCGCGGCTCCGCTCACGTGGTTATGGTAACAAACTTATAGGGAGAAATAACGGTATTCGTCAAGAAATTCAGCGAAGTCATTAATATGGCCTGCGATAAACGCCGGCTTGAAAAGAAGCCCAGCCACCAATGTCTGCTTCGATTGGCCCAACCATGTCCATTTAAGGTGAAGGGCCCGCGGAATCCGTGGGCTTAGCCACCATCGGTGAAGCTGGTACACGCATGGAAGCTGAAACCCAAGTAAAATTTACATGCATGTACAATGCCATTAATATGACCTGCGATAAATGCCGGCTTCAAAAGAAGCCCAGCCACTAATGTCTGCTTCAATCGGCCCAGCCATGTCCATTCAAGGCCGAAAAGAAAACTTGGGTGAAAGTCCCTTATGGTACGAATTTCGAAATTATGGTACGAAATACAGACTTTATGGTCTGATGTACCATAATTATGGTACGCAAATGTGATCCAAGCAGCTTTGTATCATATTTATGGTACATTTTATAGTACCCCTTATGGTACCGACATAATTTTTTTTCTAAGGGAATGAGATATTTTTTTGGGATAAAAAGTAGCGTATGTCACTTCCCGACCCTCCAACTCTGTGTAATAATCACGTCGATCCGTTGCTCCGTTTCAACGTGAAAGAAGGACAAACAAACACACTTTCGCATTTATAATATTAGTAGGATTGGTTAGCAGACAGCTAAATTGTACGCATTTTGTTTAAATTAACAAAATTACCCACTATGCGTTATTAGCCGAGATAATTTTAGTTAAAAATAACTTAACGATACTCGCCACACAGGTTCCCCAGTCAAAATTACCGTAAATGGATATAATTTAATATCTGTGTTGTATGCAACATACATATTTGTTAAAGTAATATCCAGAGGAGATATAAGGAATTTGTAGAATCCTTGAAGTGTTACCATTCAACTCTCCTGCAGGCGAACAGAACTCTGCATACAAACAATAAAAAGAAACAATATTTTTATTCGCATTTTGTCACCATACCTTTGCACGACCAAGGTGTTCTATTTAGCAGAGAGCATTAGCTATAAGAAATATGTATGTTAGAACCATGTCACCTTTTACAGACCAATCACTTTGTAAATTCATGTAAAATCTACTATGAATTATTTGTTCCCTGCATTCATTTATTTTTCAGAGTTATATACATCTATAAATATTACATACAAATACACTGTTTTCTGCCAAACGCACGATAATCTTAACTTTTATTATATTTATTATTCACTTAACAAATATATTTAGTATTCACTTTGGAAGCATATAAAATTGATTTTGAAATCTTGGTAATTATAGCTTTAATATTTTCTGTTACATACGTACAGAAATTTTATTGTAATTAACAGCAAGTACTGTTAAACAGATGTAATATGTATATGCATACATATAGTATATATCACATAAAATATTTAAGCGGCTACAGAAAATTACCATGCATAAACCCTACTAGCGAACCATACGAGCAGGGGATATCGCCAAAACATTTCGAGCAACAGTACCGAAAACATAGCACCCAACCATTCCTACGAAATGTCACAATCTAACATACCATCCATATCAAGTGACACTACATTTCCATGTCCTGTAATGTCTCTTTAAATTATCGCCTCTAAAGAAATGCTCCATCCCGCATTGCAGGGTTAGTGATAGGTCGAGATCAAAACTAGACACAATTCCATTATATCAACATGCTTAGTGAATGTGAATTTAAAATTAGCACTCCAACTATACACCGTTGTCTCTAAAAACATTTCAGTTTGGTCATACAGGTGTATCCTTATTTTAGCTAAATACATAATATAACATCTATAAATGACCACTAAAAAAAATATATATATATNTATATCAACATGCTTAGTGAATGTGAATTTAAAATTAGCACTCCAACTATACACCGTTGTCTCTAAAAACATTTCAGTTTGGTCATACAGGTGTATCCTTATTTTAGCTAAATACATAATATAACATCTATAAATGACCACTAAAAATATATATATATATATATGTTTACAATGTTTGTTGTTCATCAGGAAGTTAGTGCATGTATTGTGGCAATCAGGTATACTGAACATGTATGTGTATATAGTTAAAACACGTACTACCCTGCAGCCTACGATGCAATATATGTCTAAAAGATATTTGTACATAGCCATACTCCGTGTATGTTCATCGTAAATACTTACAGCCTACCAGACATTTATCAATACATTTCAGTAGATACATTCCTAGTTGTTAGGAATTTTTAAAAAATCATAAATATATTTTGTTTCTAATGTTTTTATTTATTCCTATTCTAAATTATTTCACACACAAGCATAATATGTCATTCAATAACACTTCTAGCTATGAGCTCATTAATAACTTAATTTATCTCTTCAACACATAATATATCAACTACATCGAAATATGTTTGCTCGTTCCTGTCAAGTTTGAAACATAATATGCTAAACTAACTTATCGATGGGGTGGAACAATAATGGCAGTGTAAAATATAGTATGTGGCTGAACTCTTAACTATATGAAACCAGAGTCCTGCGATGACGAATATTGTACTAGGGCCTTCAAGACCTCGAAAATTGCTGTGTATAGTGTAGACTCAATAGAAATCACTGTTGAAGATAGTATACATAAGTTATGTCAAGAGGAAGAGGTCAAGGTCACCGAATCCAACATGGTGGACAAGATGGCCACTAGGTGACCGGAATGACAGAATGAAGTCGACTGCGGCTCCTATCCCCCATACCCTTGTGCCAGACTCATCATATTCATTCTACTAGCCCACATGGTTAATTTGCTTTGACCTTGACCCTGTGACCTTTGAACTTGAAAACCTCATTCATAAAAACATAAAACATTAAATTTTTTATAAGAACTTTTAAATGTTTATTTTAAATATTTCGAAAAACTAATTTTAAAAAT
>NQII01002253.1:73550-89788 GCA_002778355.1 Clitarchus hookeri | reverse complement strand
TTTTTTTTTTTTTTTTTTTTTTTTTTTTTTTTTTTTTTTTTTTTTTTGTGAACTCGAGTAACTGTAGTGAGCGAGTTTAATTACCATAGTTAAAAATAATATTCAGGTACATTTGGATTGCTAAATTTAGTTCTCACCGTTTTATTGTCAATATATCTATCAATGAGTCAGCTGCACTCATCAATTCTTGAACACATGCAACCTGCTAACATAAATTTATTTCCCTCTTCCACAAACAGAACGTTTAAAATGTGCACATTCTTTCGCACCGCAACTTTCAGAATAAAAAACGGGTACAGGAGGTAATCTAAATTGATATGCAACACACTTTTCTAGCCAGTTNCACCGCAACTTTCAGAATAAAAAACGGGTACAGGAGGTAATCTAAATTGATATGCAACACACTTTTCTAGCCAGTTGAATAAAATGTTAATGCCCTGTAGCCACATCTTCCATCTCCAATGTTCCAATGCTCTATATGCCTATCACGAGAGTCCAGTGGAAATATCAGATATTTTCACGCCGCATTTGAGTGTTGCATACGGTCGAGCTAAAGGGAACTGCTGTTTCACAAAATATATTTTGTGTAAAAAAAAAATAATTTTTTTTCAACACACATTTGGAAATGTGTTCATGTCATACTTGCTATGGTGATAATAGGTATTCAAAGAAGCACTGAACACGAGGAATGCTATACACTGAAAGGAAAATATGACTTTGCCCGCCTTTTTAAGAGTTGGATTGCCTACCCGACACAAACAGCTTTGTAGTCGCCTCCGTTAGTCCGCCACGCCATCTTGGCGATTCAAGTAACTTTTTTCATCCCCCCCCCCCACCTCCACTCCTCCGGCGCTCATTAATAGCGCTTATGTCGAGTGTGTGGAGAAGAGGAGGCACTGCGGCTAGCGTAACTTGACTCGTCGTAAGACGGCGCCACGGGAAGATGGAAAGGAGCCAACTTCACTAACAGCACGGAGAAGTTCTCTGCAGGCTTCGCTCCTTCAATAGTGTTCTTTATGTTGACTGCTCGAGTAGTGTTCTTTATGTTGACTGCTCGANGCTTCGCTCCTTCAATAGTGTTCTTTATGTTGACTGCTCGAGTAGTGTTCTTTATGTTGACTGCTCGAGTAGTGTTATTTATGTTGACTGCTCGAATAGTGTTCTTTATGTTGACTGCTCGAGTAGTGTTCTTTATGTTGACTGCTCGAGTAGTGTTCTTTATGTTGACTGCCCGAAGTGACAAGATCTGCTGTCCGACTTACCAGGGACTTGCTCTCTTGTGCTTGCAGGACGTCTGTGCTGTTCGTGTCCATCTCCTTCATCGTCCTCATGGTCATCTCGCTGGCCTGGCTCGTCTTCTACTATGTGCAGAGGTTCCAGTACATCCACGCCAAGGACAGGCTCTCTGTACGTAAATATTTAAATATTACTCACTTTTGTGTCTGCACACACCTCTCCCTGTTTCATCTCAGTAGAATCACTATTCAGCTCATGTCTCTTTCACATCCTATAAAATTAAGTATTACATTTATTGGATAGTAGTATGTTTTGGGGGGTGAGGAGAAAGGCTGCANTCTTTCACATCCTATAAAATTAAGTATTACATTTATTGGATAGTAGTATGTTTTGGGGGGTGAGGAGAAAGGCTGCAAACTGGGGAACCAAAGATCCGGTCGCTGCCATCTTGTTTCTGGCCACCATATTTTTTCCGTCCGACAATTTTTTTCCCCAATTACTCACATTCGTTCGATCCTGCAATCTTGGATTCCAAATCCTCATGCTCTATCGTTCCATTTTGATGTCCATCATCTTGGATTTTATTTTGTCAAGTGCTATCATTCCACCTTTATGTGCACCATCTCGGATTTTATTTTATTATGCTATTTAATTTTCCTTAGACACTTTCGTTCCACTCCATGCTCTGTCTNTGCACCATCTCGGATTTTATTTTATTATGCTATTTAATTTTCCTTAGACACTTTCGTTCCACTCCATGCTCTGTCTTTCCTGATCACCTTAGTCGTCCGCCGATTACTCATTCTGTCGCTTGTGCTACACTCCCCCATACCGCCATCTTAGATTCCGATTCAAATTCATTACAACTTAGTCACCTTCGCTCTATCCAGCCATCTTGACATCACACTCTGGCTTTCCACATTAGTCGCCTGTAATTACTCATTCTGTTGCCTTCGCCCCACCCCACCATATTGAATTTAGTCTACTGCAGTATTTGTTGGTCTTAACCACTCGTGTAGGGAGTTGTAAAAATTTTCCCTTATGTAGGTATTTAAAATATTTAATGTGTTTAGGACTTGTATATTTTACCACTCACTTTTAACTTAAAAAAAGTTTATATCTCTTGTAAGACTTAGAAAAAANTGTTTAGGACTTGTATATTTTACCACTCACTTTTAACTTAAAAAAAGTTTATATCTCTTGTAAGACTTAGAAAAAAATTTTAACCTAACCTGACAACCTAACCTAACATAATGTAACTTGACATAAACTTACCTAACATAACCTAACTCGACATAACCTAACTCACCTCGTGTAGGACTTGGGCATACTCTCTCTTTCATTCGTTGTCAATTTACAGTAGTCACTTGCTGATTACTCGGTCCCCTGGAACCATCATTTTTTTNGCTCTCTCTTTCATTCGTTGTCAATTTACAGTAGTCACTTGCTGATTACTCGGTCCCCTGGAACCATCATTTTTTTTTCGTCTGCCGACGACTGCATTTGTTTTTATGCCATCATCTAAGATTCCATTTTTCGTAGCCACCAGGCAAGCTCACTGTAGGTCACTATTTTTGTACGGCTTAATCATTTGTATAATACTTATAATTTTTTNAAACTGGGGAACCAAAGATCCGGTCGCTGCCATCTTGTTTCTGGCCACCATATTTTTTCCGTCCGACAATTTTTTTTCCCAATTACTCACATTCGTTCGATCCTGCAATCTTGGATTCCAAATCCTCATGCTCTATCGTTCCATTTTGATGTCCATCATCTTGGATTTTATTTTGTCAAGTGCTATCATTCCACCTTTATGGGCACCATCTCGGATTTTATTTTATTATGCTATTTAATTTTCCTTAGACACTTTCGTTCCACTCCATGCTCTGTCTTTCCTGATCACCTTAGTCGTCCGCCGATTACTCATTCTGTCGCTTGTGCTACACTCCCCCATACCGCCATCTTAGATTCCGATTCAAATTCATTACAACTTAGTCACCTTCGCTCTATCCAGCCATCTTGACATCACACTCTGGCTTTCCACATTAGTCGCCTGTAATTACTCATTATGTTGCCTTCGCCCCACCCCACCATATTGAATTTAGTCTACTGCAGTATTTGTTGGTCTTAACCACTCGTGTAGGGAGTTGTAAAAATTTTCCCTTATGTAGGTATTTAAAATATTTAATGTGTTTAGGACTTGTATATTTTACCACTCACTTTTAACTTAAAAAAAGTTTATATCTCTTGTAAGACTTAGAAAAAATTTTTAACCTAACCTGACAACCTAACCTAACATAATGTAACTTGACATAAACTTACCTAACATAACCTAACTCGACATAACCTAACTCACCTCGTGTAGGACTTGGGCATGCTCTCTCTTTCATTCGTTGTCAATTTACAGTAGTCACTTGCTGATTACTCGGTCCCCTGGAACCATCATATTTTTTTCGTCTGCCGACGACTGCATTTGTTTTTATGCCATCATCTAAGATTCCATTTTTCGTAGCCACCAGGCAAGCTCACTGTAGGTCACTATTTTTGTACGGCTTAATCATTTGTATAATACTTATAATTTTTTTACACCTCATACGTTACTTTTTTTTCATTAATTTCGGGCTGTCCTCCTTGTGAATAATACTTAACGACCCATACAAAATAATTCAAATTTATTCACATACTCCCTAAGTCCTTTCAGTATACTCTAATAAAGTCTACTTAACATAGTCTAGAGAAAATGAAACGTAACCCTACCTCACATAACCTATCACAGTCCAGAAAAACATCAAATTTACCACAATATAGAAAAATCGTAACTTAACTACCCAACAAGAAAGTACATACACTAAGTTAACTATCTCTGCATGCCCCACAACATACCAACCAACCAACCAACCAACCAACCAACCAACCAACCAACCAACCAACCAACCAACCAACCAACCAACCAACCNTTTATTCACATACTCCCTAAGTCCTTTCAGTATACTCTAATAAAGTCTACTTAACATAGTCTAGAGAAAATGAAACCTAACCCTACCTCACATAACCTATCACAGTCCAGAAAAACATCAAATTTACCACAATATAGAAAAATCGTAACTTAACTACCCAACAAGAAAGTACATACACTAAGTTAACTATCCCTGCATGCCCCACAACATACCAACCAACCAACCAACCAACCAACCAACCATACCATCCAGCCATACCATCCACTGTAATCTAAGAAAATCTCAGCCATACAAACCAACCACACCATTCTCTGTAGCCCAAGATAAAAACTCGGCCATATTAATACACCATAACGCCTACCTAAGCAATTATACAGTCCAGGTTGACTCATAGCACACAGAATAACACCTAACCTACCAAAGTCCAGAAAAATCAAACCTAATGTAACCTACCATAGTTCAGATAAAAACCATTCAACTATTACCCACATGCCTCATATCATTATGCCAACCACTTAAGAAAATTTGACATGACCAGACATTAGAAGTGCACTTCGTTCAGACTGCAGCCAATCGACAATTTGGGTAACATTCGCCTCACTCTTACAAAGGAATGATCGAAGCAGTAGAATTATAATTAAAATTCAATATAGTCCAAGAAAACGTTTGACACCATAACATCCCCCCAGCAACCATACATTCAAGGCCAGCCCGTGTCACAATCATTCCTACCATCTGTCAACCTAACACAACCGAGTGATACCAGACCAGCCAACACACCAACCATAATATTACCTACAACTAAATAAAAACTCAGTCATTGCTGATCATCCATGCCACCCAACACACCATCTATACTATCTGCTATTACTCAAGAACTCAAGTGTACCAAGCCACTATACATTCTAGGCCAGCCCATGCCACAATCATTCCTACCATCCAAGAAACAACGAGGCCTCCCAATGTCCCATCTTCTATAAATCAAGTAAAAATCATCATTACAAATCAACCATACCACCCAACTCATCATCTGTATTTTACCATAAATCAAGTGTACCAAGCAACCATACATGTCAGACCAACCCATAACATCTGCTCTGCCAATTGACACTAGACAATTTATACTAGTCACCATATCATTCAATAATACTCAAAAATACACCAGCCATACCAAGCAATCACCAGTCATACCATCCATCATAACCCAAGTGTACCAAACCACTTTACAGTCCAGACCAACCCCTAACACAAACATTCCTTCCTTCTGTCAAATTATCATTACCGACTGATACCAGACAAACCAACATACCATCTCCTATAACCCACGAAAATACTCAGTCATACCAATCAACAATACCACCCAGCGCACCAATCATACCATCCATCATAGCTCTAGCAACTATAGAATTGAGACCAACACATAACCTAACATCCATTCAATTTGCACTACCGACCGACGCCAGCCAAATGTATTTGTAACCATACTACCCAATAATATTCAAGCTTACCCCAACCATTCAGTCCGCACATTATTTACCAAAATAAAATATATCTATTACCCATACCATCTGTCCTACCGACACCAGACAAAATATACTCACCGCCTAGTATAACTAAAGGATACCTCGACCATTCAGCCCACATAGACCCTACCAAAAATTTACATACTGCCCATGCCATTAGCACTACCATNAAGGATACCTCGACCATTCAGCCCACATAGACCCTACCAAAAATTTACATACTGCCCATGCCATTAGCACTACCATCCAGCACCAGAAATATATACTTTGCGGTATACTACCAAACATACCATACAATCCGCAGCAACTAAAATATTCCAGCAAAACATTCCAACCATACCCATAGTCTATCGAATCTTAGGATGGGGGAGGGTGAAGATGAGGAGGAGGATAATGAGGTAGATGGGGAGGGGGACGAGGAGAATATGAACTAAACATAACAACCAACCCAGCACNAAGGATACCTCGACCATTCAGCCCACATAGACCCTACCAAAAATTTACATACTGCCCATGCCATTAGCACTACCATACAGCACCAGAAATATATACTTTGCGGTATACTACCAAACATACCATACAATCCGCAGCAACTAAAATATTCCAGCAAAACATTCCAACCATTAATACCCATAGTCTATCGAATCTTAGGATGGGGGAGGGTGAAGAGGAGGAGGAGGATAATGAGGTAGATGGGGAGGGGGACGAGGAGAATATGAACTAAACATAACAACCAACCCAGCACACGTCAGTCACATCACACACGTACTTCATCATAAGCAATACAGCATACCATACCAATAACTTATTTCATACTGCTCATACCAACCGACAAACAATTCCAACCATTTACCCAGAGACCATGCAAAACATACCAACACCAGCAAACCAGCCGATTATAACAGTGATCCATACCACTAATCACACGGCACATAACATAGTAGGTACCATCCCTCCAGCATACTGAACAGCAATACCATCCCACCATATCAACAAAAAAAACTTTAATTATACCAGCCACCCATACCAATAACCCGAAGAAACCGTCGCCTATGAACTAACATGTATTTATATCAGTCATATTATGCTTTAAGCATAATTTTTATATTACCATATCATATATGTAGAGGCATATAAACAGAGCCTTATACTATATAAGAATGTCTTATATACATTTATCCATTATTATAATGATGTATATGCATATTACATATTACTATATACTATATGCATAGGCGATGGTATATTCGGGCTTTATATTTTCCCAGACCCTTGCTGGTGCTAAAAGAATATTCGTGTTTTCTCAGGGTACTCCCATGTATCTTCAAAATATTGCTTCGAATAAACCGGCGTTGGTAAAGTATGTTGCTTATGCTTTGTCCCACCCATTTTTTTAGGTCTATAAAAGCAGCTCGTACCACCACAAATCATTGAAAACTTCTTTCTCTCGTCGAGAGGGCATAGTGATAATGATGTCATGCTGTTCCAGCATTCAGAAACTTTCATCAGCTATCGTGACTTATGGAAAGTTTAAATCACTTGCATCACTCGACAAAGATGCTGATCTTGCATACCTGCCTAAAGAATTCCTTCTCGCATATGCACAACACGAAATACAACCTATCTACAAATACCTACCTGTCTATCTGCAACAGGACAAAGAGATTATTGGCTGTCTCCCATGCCTTGTGTGTTTTCAAGGAAATGCTACTATTACATACACATCACATTCTAGGAGCTGGTGTAGAACAGACTGGGAGAGTGCTACTGCAAAATAAAAACAAGGCGCCTCCAACACTGAAAGATGTACAAATGTAAAGAATATTGGTTGTCTGATGGACGACTTCGCGGGCTAAACAGCGATCGGGCTGATTAGGCCTCGAATAAAAGTCGATCAACTATGCTGTTTTTGCAGCTTCATAGTCAGCAGGCATCTACTGAGGCATACGGTATGGTCAACATAAACAGCTTGTTATGTAGNTGTTTTTGCAGCTTCATAGTCAGCAGGCATCTACTGAGGCATACGGTATGGTCAACATAAACAGCTTGTTATGTAGTGTTAACAGTATATAAGCATGCATCATGTAAGAAGATTTTCACTTCGTTGATGGATGAGTCGGAAGGCAGATCGTCACGACTAGATTGATCTACTGATATTGTGTAAGCTGTTATAATATAAATAATAAATCTGTGGGCAAGAACATGTCGACTTTGGCCATGGTGCCGCGAAATCTCAAGAACTCTAGGAATCGAAGTTATGCAGCATCAGCGGCCGAGTTCAAGTATTGTGGCCACGAACTCTAGGAGTCGAAGTTATGCAGCATCAGCGGCCGAGTTCAAGTATTGTGGCAAGTCATTCGCGAATAGCTCTAATTCCAGGAGACATGAAGCTAGTAAATGCTTACACGTGGTTTGTAAATGAGATCTTATTTGATATTTAGGTTATGTCAGGTTATGTTAGCTTCGGTTATGTCAGACTATGTTAACATGTTTTTCTAAGTCCTACACGAGGTATACATTTTCTCTAAGTTCAATGTGAATAGTAAAATATTGAAAGTCGTACACAAGGAAGAAATTTGTTTAAGTCCTACACATGGTGACTAAATGAGTTCTTACATGACGGTTAAATTATGTTAGGTCAGAGTACGTTATGTCAGGTTTTGTTAGGTTAACATGTCTTTCTAAGACCTACACATTGTATACATTTTTTCTAAGTTCAATGTTAGTGGTAAAATATTTAAAGTCCTGACATGGGGTGGAATGAACGTATATATATATCCCTGTATGAGGTGTAAAAATTTTTACAAGTCCCAATACGGGCGGTATGTATGTCTTACACAGAATGGGAAATATTCCAAGTTTTACACAAGGGGAAGGTAACTAAATATTCAGAGTACTACATGAGGGGTGGAAATATAAGTGAATACATGTTGGTTGGGTTAGGTTATGGATATGGATGACTAGGACAGGTTAGGACAGGTGAGGGTAGGGAAGGTTAGTTTTGGGTTAGGTCAGGTAACATTATGTTGAGTTAGGGTTAGGTTAGGACAACATGTGTAATTTTATAAGTTTAATGTGAGTGGTAAAATAAAACAATTTCCAAACACATTAAATAATTTAAGTCCCTACACAAGGAAATTTTTTTACAAGTCCGTACATGAGTGGTTAAGTCCAACAAATACTGCAGTAGACTAAATTCAAGATGGTGGGGTGGAGCGAAGGTGACAGAATGAATAAATGCAGACGACTAAGGTGGAACGACAGAGCATGATGTCAAGATGGCTGGATGGAGCGAAGACGACTAAGGTGTGATATTAGAGAGTTAGGAATTAGAATCCAAGAAGGCGGTTTGAGGGGGTGGAGCACAAGGGACAGAATGAGTAATCGGCAGACAACTAAGGTGAACAGGAAAGATAGATCATGGATTGGAACGAAAGTGACTAAGGAAAATTAAGTAGCATAATAAAATAAAATCCGAGATGGTGGATGTCAAGATGAAATTATAGGGCATGACAAATAAATCCAAGACGGTGGGCATCAAGGTGGAATGGTAGAGCATGATGATTTGGAATACAAAATGGCAGATTCGAACGAATGAGAGTAATTGGAAAACAAGATGACTGATGGAAACAAAATAGTGGTCGGAATCAAAATGGCTCTCGGAAATAAAATGATGCTTGGAAATAAGATGGCGGCCGGATACAAGATGGCAGTGACTGGCTCCCTGCCTCCGCAGCCTGCATCCTGTCCACATATTCCCCAAAACTTATTACTTTGGATGGCCATGAATGAACGATAAAATACATTATAAGTGTGTGAGAACTGAATATTTTGATACAAGGAACTTATGCTGAAAGGCGAACCGTTCCTAACGAAAATTGCTTTGCGAATGTGCATGTGCGAATATGCAACCGTGCTAATGAGCAGACACGCAATACTGTGCATGTCGTCACAGATGGTCAACATTTCAACCTCTCGTTGTTATTGTTTAAACTTCCGCCCATCACTGGGCACGAAGGCCCACCATGTGGCTGCTAACATTGTGGAATATGTCCAACGAGACACACACACACACACACACACACACACACACACACTCTCTCTCTATCTATCTATCTATCTATCTCTCTATCTATATATCTCTCTCTCTCTATCTCTCTATCTCTCTATCTCTCTCTCTCTCTCTCTCTCTCTCTCTCTCTCTCTCTCTGCCGGGGCCAACTGCACGGCTTGGCGTGGCCCGTNATCTCTCTCTCTCTCTCTCTCTCTCTCTCTCTCTCTCTCTCTGCCGGGGCCAACTGCACGGCTTGGCGTGGCCCGTGGTGTCGGCCAGAGTGCAAGTTAGAAGGAAGTTACCGTGGTCAGGTATGTCCGGCGAGGTCAGCTGATCGCACCGAGATAAAAGGTTTTGTTGAATCAAACAAAGTTTGTTTAGCGCAACGTAATATTTGTTTGACTCTTCGTAAATTAAAAAGTTTCAGTTAATATTTAAAAAAAATGGAAACCAAACCGAGATTCGAACCTAGATCGATTACGCCCGAGTGTTACGCCCTAGCAAACCTCAGCTAAACTGACTACTAATATAATATGAATGTTTTTAAATAGATACATTTTAAATTCTGGATAAAGTGCACCATTATTTCACGTTTTACTGCTCAATTGTTTAGTTTCCTGTTCAACTTATTTTGTTAAGATGTTCACACCATTATTAGGTATTAACAAATGAAATAACAAACACTCTTACTATCCTAATTGTTACAGAAAATATTAATGAACTCTCGAACTGTGTTCTCGAACGAAGGAAATCAAATTAGTGGCAAAACAAATGAATACAGTTAGTTGACGGTAAGGGAAGCACTTTTGAAAGTCCTCTCATTTGGAGTAATAGTTGATTAATATATTTTATTTTAGCCTTAGATGTTAACTTCCGAGTTCGGTGGAATACACACACTGTGTTTATTATTTATTACTACATGGCAATATATATTCAAANGATGTTAACTTCCGAGTTCGGTGGAATACACACACTGTGTTTATTATTTATTACTACATGGCAATATATATTCAAACATATGATTAGAGTATAAAATATGAATGAAAGGAATTAGTAACTAGGGCGTCAAAAGTGCTCACTTTACCGGGAACAGCCTACAAATATATTGTCAACAACAGTCTAATTTATTTTGTCCCAACACACAGATATTTGTTTATTCATGCGTGGTTGTTGTTAGATGAACCAAAATTAATTGGTTGCTTTCAAGGTTAGTTTACTAAACGAAATATTTTGTTGGGGCAACTAAATATATTTTTGGCCCTATAAAAACAAATATTTAGTTGGATTTTGTGTGTGTGCTTGGCGGCCACGTTCCCCGTCCCATTCTCCACTACGCGAAGTGTGTTGAGGTGTCGGACGCACCACATTGTGTCGGAACCACATCGCCTGACATGTAGTTCAACAAGGCCTTGTTGAGCGCCGGAATGCAAGAGTGGGGGAAACGGGAGAATACCGAGAAAACTCGCCTACCAGCTGCATCGTCTGGCACGATTCCCACATGCGAGAAAATCCGGGAGTGAACTCGCCGGGAATCGAACCAGGCTCGCCTAGTTGGGAGGCGAAGTAGTCTAACCACTAAGCCACCGCGGCCCCCTTCCTACCCGTCTTCGCGAAACAACCTACCCACAGATATTATTTCGTTATCAGTCTATTTATTAAAATATTGTAAGCAGGACCGAGTAAATTGTGAGAATGGGGAAAAATATTAAATTACTTTTACAGCGGAATAGGTTAGCTACTAGAATAAAAAAAATTTCATTAAGTCAAATATAAAAAAAGGAAATTTCTTGTGGTGATAACCTTGTGTTTAAAATAAAACATATTACCACATTTGAGAAATGTTAGTTTATTTCCAGACACGCTGCTAGAGTTATTGCGAAAGAAGATAAAAAACAAAACACTTCAGAACAGAAGACTTGGTAAAATTGTAAATGAAACATGAAAGTGGCCGAACTCACACTGAAAGTTCTGAAGAAGAGCAATTATGTGTCTGAAGTTTCTTGATTTTCGCATATGGTAAGTAGTGCCATTTTGATATCTGTGATGAGACGTCGCGCACACTTTTGAAGCTCGGCAAGACGTTGGAAAACACTGACCTGGACAAACATAACAGCCAGACACTAATAAATATGTCATAAGTAAGCACTACGGTAAAAAAAATATATTGCAGATTTATTAAACTTTTTTTTTTAACGAAAACCAATTATGTTACCTCAGAAATTTAAAATTAAAATGTTACTTTTGCTATGCAGAAAGCAGTTTGCAATGAAATAGATGACGTAGTACTCTAGAGATAACATTTGAATAACAGTAAGAATGTGCGAGACTAATTGCAGCTAGTGTCCTCTCATTACATAGTATAACGAAACTTATTCCATACTATTTGTGGAAGATACACTTTATAAGAGGGCGTGGCATCTCCCGAGGATGTCACGATCAAGGGCAGCAGCACTAGAGTAGCTAAGCCCTTAATTACGAAAATCGAATGATTATTTTCGGCATAACACTGATTTATTTTGATAGGCCATTAGGAAAATTTTATTCGTGAAGTATGCAAGTTGAAAGAATTTACATTCTATAGTTTTGGCAGTGGTGATGGATATTGTTAAGGCCCAGCCACACACTGCATGTTGAATTACCGTCGTTTCTAGCTTATTAAATTGTTTAGGGACACTTATTTTGAAACTACAACTATATCCGTCTGTAAACGGAGATTACGCTGTAAAAAAATTGTGAGATTTTGTCAAGTAATTTTAATAATCAATGTATTCTTGCCGTTTCACAATTACTACATAATGCGTGGATAAAATGTGACGATACAGGCATTTGTAAAGTATAATCGTGCTATAATAAGAAATATTTAGTTTTTCGATGGCCCGCAAAGTGAAAATGGAACATTAAGGATGAGCTGGAGCCTTAATGAGAGATGCGAGCTGGTGAGCGTAGTGGAGATGTTTTCGTGTTGACGAGAGTAGCGGAGATGAAGACGAGAGGCTCACGTGCTTGTGTAATGGCTGACAGAAACCGTAACTAGGCGACCTTACTACCTCTTCTGAAAACATCGTCTCTGCTTCTACAACATGGACAGTTCATAGAAAATAACTACATACGCTACCAACATTGGCAGAAAAGATGTACATCAAAGAGAAAGGCGTACATTTGGCAACTAAAAAACGAAAATACTGGCTAGCATTTTTTTTATGTTTTAAAAAATAATTAATAAAATTTTTCTTATTAAAATTTAAGTATATTTATTTACTGGATGTTTTAAAACGCGCATTTTGCAAAGCAAATCAAGCACAGTAAATATAATAATTACTCTGATTGTATGTAATAAATATAAGTAATAACCTTCAAAAATATTTTTAATATCAGGTGTACAACTTTGCTTCCGCCAGTTTTCGATCGATGGCTGCAGCGGTAAGTGCTGGTGGAAATATGTAGATCAATAATGTCACACAGTAAGCTTGGACATCTGTCAACATAGCAACAACACCACATTAGTGAATTTGTGTTTGCATCATAAATTTATTCTCGAGCGAAGATGCCAGTTTTCGAGCCAAATGCTCGCCATGTGCGGGAATTGTTGATTTTCTGCTTCCATTTCAAAAAAACTTACGGTGAGGCTGCTCTTAGAGAATGAACGTGTCGTGAGTGGTGTCAACAGTTTAAGAGCGGTAATTTTGACGTCTAGGACCGGCATGGTGGTGGAAGAGAGAAATGTTTCGAAGATTCCGAAATAGAGGCATTACTTGATGAAGACTCGTGCCAAACGCAAGGAGAGTTGGCAGAATCATTGGGAGTGACGCAACAAGCCATTTCAAAATGCCTCAAAGCCATGGGAATGATTCAGAAGCAAGAAAATTGGGTTCCGTACGAGTTGCAACCGAGAGATGCTGAACGGCGTTTCTTTGCTTGTGAACAGCTGCTTCAAAGACAGAATCGGAAGGGGTTTCAACATCGCATCGTGACCGGCGACGAAACATGGGTCCACTAGGATAATCCCAAGCGCAGAAAACCACGGGGAATGCCCGGACATGCCTCCACGTAGACGGCCAGACCTAATATGCACGGCGCCAAGGTCACCTCGGTGTAGTATCTTATGAGCTGTTGAAACCGAGTGAAACCATCACAGGGGATCGGTATCGAACGCAATTGATGCGTTTGAGCCGAGCTTTGAAAGATAAAAGGCCACAGTACAAAGAGAGACACGACAAAGTTATCCTCCAGCATGACAATGCTCGGCCATATGTCGCAAGACCGGTCACGACATACGTGGCAACGCAGAAATGGGAGGTCTTACCCCGCCCGCCGTACTCTCCAGACGTTGCTCCTTCCGACTACCATTGGTTTCGATCGACGGCACACGGCCTGGCCGATCAACATTTCCGCTCGTATGAAGAAGTAAAAAAAAAAATGGATCGATTCGTGGGTCGCTTCAAAAGACGCCTGGTTTTTTCGAGATGGTATCCGAAAATTGCCAGAAAGATGGGATAAAGTAGTGGCTAGCGACGAACAGTACTTTTAATTATAAATATGTAATCACGTTTTAACAATAAAGCCTCAAATGTTGGGGAAAAAACGGCGGAAGCAAGGTTGCACACCTGATAATTAATTTAAATCACAAAATGTATTAAATTTTATTACAGAAATGGCCGTGCATAAAATTAATTTTTAAAATATTTGTAAATTTATTGACTAATTTTTATTACGTACAAAGTAATTTTATAGTTTTACTTGTATATTTTTGCAAAGTGTAAAGCATCCATTTCGATTAAAAGCAGGCCTACTTAATTTAAAAAAAAAATTAAACAAGAAAATGGCTTCCAATTATACAAAGAATATGCTTCCTCCTTTCGCATGCAAATCAAATCATCCTTTTAATAATTTTTAAAGTGTGTAATAGTTTGTAATGAACCTTGCATGTTGTACAGTCAGTCACAGTAAGCCACTCCTACCTTAATAACGTTCAAAAGGCTAACATTGTTTCATAAATGTTTAGTACAGTACATACTTTTCCATTATGATGTGGAATAATAGCCTAAAAATGTATGACAATGGAAAAAAAAATTATTTTTCGTAAATAATAAACAGAATAGGAGGAATTTTGAATTTATTTTCACACAAAAATCCCGCAAAACAAAAAAAAAATAATGCTTTGGCTTACATGTAAAAATAATCGCTCTTGTCACTACAATCGCATAATTAATATTTCTTGAAAAATGGTTTTACTGTTCGCCTGTATTTCAATTTTAACTTCTGAGGAAAAAATGCTATGCCAAAATAGCTGAAAGTTTAATCCTTACCGCAGGTGAACCAAGTGTCACACACACACACATATACATGTACATATATATATACACACAAACAACTGCTCACTTTTTTGTGACTTTAAGAAACATGTTGGCTAAAACCGACGTCCGTGATTTTTAAATAACTTTTTAAAATATGTAAAAAGCAAGATTTCAAATTAAAATTCTTATATCATGTTAAAAAAGAATACCGATTAATGTTATTCTCCAAACGAATTGGTCCTTTTGTCATGTTATCGTCAATATACTATCACAAAACCGTCAAATATTATATAAAAAGGCGCTTGGTCAATCGCCAATCGGGAATTATCAGGTTTGGATACAATTTCCGTTTTCGAAAGCATATCAATATTTGTTCTCGACGGAGCACAAATAATGTCTTCCCAAAATATTTCCAATTTACTAATTCACAGCTGAGGCAACTTTCTGACTTGTGCACTGCCGGGCAATAAAAATAGCGGAAAACAGACGGATGCATCGGTAATGGAGGGAGGGATAGAGTTGGGGGCTGTTAACATCGTGGTCTTGAGAGTTTATGGGGGTGAAACGAAATGAGTATGGAGCAGCGCCGGAATACAAGGGCGGGGGAAACGGGAGATCTCCGAGAAAATACACCGACCAGCGGCATCGTCCGATACGATTCCCAAGTACGAAAATCCATCTGCGTATTCCTTCTTTGCGCGTTTACGCGTATCTCAACAAATATGTTTCCTGGGAATACAAATTTTTGCCAGAAAAGATAGAAAACGGGCGTCTAAGCCCGTGCAGTTTTGTATTTATGGTAGTAAGTGTATTTAAAAAGGAAAGTCACGAAAATGGTAAATAAAATCGCATTTAGAGAGCTAACCGTCGCTGTTTCCTTAAGAGGTAGGAGAAAAGTAAAAGCGCGCAGTTGTAGTTACATTTGTGGGCTTTCATCGCGTGTAATGAATTCCAGCAAGTGCCTACCTTACTGAGGAAAGTGTGGCGACGTGAGCACCGGTTCAGTGCCTTGCGCGTGTGAGTGATGGCTCGTGTCACCCTGCCTCTAATGCCAGACAAACATCTCCAGCCGCCGTGGACGACACGTGGAGAGAGGTGTGCTTAGTTACGAAGAGGCGGTGTGAGGCAGGCGGTGTGAGGCAGGCGGCGTGAAGCAGGCGGCGTGAAGCAGGCG
>NQII01002253.1:0-72994 GCA_002778355.1 Clitarchus hookeri | reverse complement strand
AACCACTCCTGCCTGCATCCCTCTAGCAGACTCATTTCTATTTCGACGTTTGCGACATCTTCCATCTGTCAATCGCGCGTGGCACCTGTTCGCCTACATGCAGCTATTTGCACGTTCCACGTCTTGAAACGCGAGAGTTGTAAGGCCGACTTTTGCTCTCTCGCCACCTGCCTCATCGCCTCTATGGGCAAGGCGTTAGACTGGCGTGCAGTCATTCCATCGGCTACTGGCCTCAGTGTGACTTTAATTGTATGGCATGTTAGTAAATACAAAAGTATGATGTGTGTAAAAAGACAACTCTGAAGTGTTTATGGAACATTTAGTCCCTAACACTGATTCTGGAAAGATCCGTTTCGATTGTATTCACGCCCAGAAATATAATACTTAGATTTTAAATGAGAACTTGTGACATGTCTTTGGGCTCGAAAATTTTCTTAAATTATTTTCGTGTTAGCAATACTACAAAATATGCAATTGTTTTTTACTCAGGAGTTTTCGAAGCCATTTAACGCGCTTGCTACCTTCTGAACCCGCGTACAATCTCCTTTCCTGCTTCAGGCACGGTTAACGGTGCTGCCCTCCCGAGTGAATACTCGCTGATCGACTTGAACTGTGAAGATGTTAGTATAAAAATACCATAATAATGTCGCAATTCTTATACTCAGGTAAACAGATGAAACATTAACCTAAATAAATTATTTCAACTTCAACAAATTTAAAGAGTACACTTTTAATACGACATGAAAACATGGACATATATATTTCCCCCTCAATGCTGCTATTTTTAATGAGAGTACGTCAGCCAGCATGTATGTCAGAATTCTCGTATATACAGCAACATGCAGGTATGTTTTCAAAGTTTGATTTTAACCATGCTTACTTAACTTCTAGACAGCTACAATAATACACTGGTGGAAAATGGAAAATGAACACCCGGATGCAATGGTCCCACATGAATGAACGTTTTGTTGAATAATTACACAGACTGTACACTGTATATGATAATGATCACAGTGTCGTGCACCTATGGACAAAGGCTACAGAGTGTCTTGAACAACGATGTCAGTATCGTGTGTAGCCGCCTTTAGCGACGATGCATTCCTGCAGTCGTGCATAGAGACGATCATAAAGGTGTCGGATGTCATCTCGGGAATAGTGTTGCACATTAATTCCACCTGTTGTTGCAGTTGGTGGAGTTTTGTAGCCGGTATTGCAGACCACACCAAACACCATCCCATCTTGTCCCACAAATGTTCAATAGGGGACAGGTCGGGTGATCGTGCTGGCCAGGGGAGTTGACGAACACCTTCGAGAGCGCGTTGGATAACACGAGACGTGTGTGCACGGGCATTGTCCTGCTGGGAGGGGACATCTCCTTGGCGTCGTAGGAATGGCAACAAACTGGGCTGGATGATGTTCTGGATGTAGCGTTCACTGTTCAGTGTTCCCTGAACAAACACCAGAGGCGTGTGGTCATTGTAGGCTATTGCCTCCCAGACCATGATGCCAGGAGTTGGTCCTGTATGTCTGGCGCTGCCTGGTCGACGCCGCGCTCGCAACAGGCGCGGATCCAGAAGAAACACCACTACTTCGTTGTCATAAGAATTTATTTAAACCACATTAATTGATTATCTGTAATACTGCACTGGTTTTTTTTTATGCGACTACAACGTTTGTAGCCTATAAAAATGACGAATCACTACATAGTCACACTAATCGCCAGAGTGTGTGTGAAATCAAGAAAATTACCAGATTTATGTAATTTTTTATTTGTTATGATTATGGGTATTTGTATGACAAAGTTTTTTGGCCGATTAATGCTTATTTATGTCACCTATTATATAGGTGTGCCAAATGTGGCCCACTTAAGCTTCAACAACGTATCAAAACATTCCATAACAAATAAAATTACGAAAAATTATTTACACATACTAATGTACAAGGAATATCAAGCACATTTCCATTAAAATTAAATTTCTTTTTTTCTTAATTTTTAGTTTTAAAAAAGAGGATTTTGCGCACCTTAGGAACACCTGATCCAAAGGTGGCTCACTATAGAAGAATGTCTTGAAACAGACTTCACATGAGCTGTATGTTCTAGATAAAAGTGCTAAATAGTGCGATAAAAGATAAAGTTTGTTTCCACATTAAAATGTGAAAAATTAACACTTTTTAAAAATCAGCAAACCATTAATTAGAAGATTTCTTTAATTGAAAAATGTTGTAAATTACTTAAAAACTAAAATGAAAAATGTCCAAATTGAATAATAATAAATGGCCAGTCGAGTCTGAGTCCCGGCAGTACGAGCACAAATATAGAGTGGGTGGGTTCTTCTCCTGTGCAGTCAGTCGCTCACACTCCTCACGTACATAGTCAAGACATTGATTACAAAACCTCATATCGAGTTTACTGACTAGTTACTAGCAGACGTCAGTCAACGCGAGTTCAATATTCTTGATGATTGGTATATTCATTATGAAATGACGATGCCACAGGCGCGCACATCAAATGCCTTGACGCGCATGCGCGCCGTTGACGTCACGCCACTGCTGCGATACTCTTACTTTGCCACACAAATACAAACTACACAGTAGCACACCGGTAAACTTTTTGTACATGAATTTTCATAAAAAAGTTAGTTGCGAAAAATAAAACCATCAACTATTTTCACGTTTAGAAAAAGTAATTAGAGCTGAAGCAGCGAAACTAATACAACACGGACAAGAAATGTCGTTTAATGCTGTTCGTACCAAGACACCGATTTAAAATGTACAGTACAGTACAGAGAGCGGTGTTTACTGAAGCTAGGTACGCCTTAAGTGCGGCCACCCAATGCCATTACTGTAGCAGAAGCTGCTAACAAACGGATGTAGGCTATTCACAGTAAAGTGAGCACTTTTTGAAGCCCTATCATTTAGAATAATAGTCAATAAATATATTTTATTGAAGACTTACGTGTTAACTTTCGAGTCCAGTGAAATGTATACACTGTGTTTATTACTCAAATGGCAATATTTATTTCCATAGCAGTGAAAAAATTTTAAAAAATGGCTGATAGGAAATGTAGCTAGGGCCTCAAAAGTGCTCACTTTACCGTGAACAGCATATACATGACTTTCTGGAGCTGCAGTAAACATCATCACCAAAACCAGTTGGATTGTTTGTGATTGTCAAAGCTTAAATTACACGGGCCTCTGACTTAACATAGCCGCGTCTATATTATTACTGCACATGAACAATGAACGCCACTAAAGCGGTGACGTAGAAACACCATATGCGTAGAAGGCACTGATAGAGGGCAGTACATGCGATGTTTAACAGTGCAATGCTGTGGACAGAGTAGGAACCGCGTACTAGGCATAACACTGCTGAGCCCAATACAACTGTAGTGGACTCGGTGAAAGTGAAGTCTGTTGTTTCAAGCTACGGCCTATGTGTAGCAAGCATTGTAGACATGCCACAATGGCATAGACGACCACACTTAGTGGAGTTAACGGACCTTGAACGAGGTCGTATTGTGGGTCTGAAGGAGGCTGTATGGTTCTTCCGAAGAATTGCCCAACGCCTAGGAAGTGAAGTGTCTGCTGTGGACCATCGGTGGTGCCAGTGGTCCAACGATGTTGCACATGCTCGTCAACCTGGTTCCGGACGGCAGCGGCGTACGGATTCTCGCCTGGACCGTAGCATCAGACGAGCAGCCATTGCTGATAGCACGGAGACCGCCGCACAGATTAGGGCAACTGTTGTCCCCAGAGTGTCAGCTAGGACCTTCACCAGCCGTGATGCTGGGATACGATCAACTGTGCCGCTCGCCAGGCTTCCTCTCACACCTCACCACCGTGCAGCCCGCCTCGGATGGAGTCGCGAACGACGCAACTGGAAGGGTAAATAGCTCGGAGTTGTGTGTAGTGATGGAAGTGAATTATGCTTTGGCGCCAGTGACGGTCGTTTGCGAGTCAGGGGCGGATATTAACATCGGATTTGAGAAGGGGGGAGGAGGGTCACAACTTTTGATTGACTGTGGAGAAGAAGTTATCGCCTCATCGTGGTTTAAGAAAGTAACGGCAAATCAACAATTTCACACAAATATCTTGGAAGAGGATGTTAACATTTGGTTTAGTAAAAAAAACATTTAAAGAACAAATGTAAGTCACCATTTACTTTTTTTTTTTACTTAGTAATAACTTTATCAACATCAATGTCAATGTCTTTATGCATATGCAGCAGAGCAAGGCCAGTGGGCCTCTCCTCCCCCTCCCCTCCTCCTGTTGTTGCCGCGAGCCATGTCCTTAGGCGACCAAGTGTTGAGAATGTACGTTCAGCTCTTGCTACACCAACTGGTAGTGTAGCTAAAATCCTAAGAAACAATTTAACACAGGGATACAGATCTGAGTCACACAAACCAATAATCTGAGGCAAAGTCAAAGAATTTGGAATTTCTGTGCCATTTTCAACCTCAACTTCCACTTGGGTACCCTAAGTTTTAATTCTGCTACAACAGTGGTGGCTCGATATATTCTCCACAATGAACCCAACTTATCTCTTGAAACAAAAAACATTCATCGCTTTGCCAAATTTGTACCGCAACTTCTTTGAAAATCTACAACCTACTGCTAAGTTAATTTTTTTTTAAAATGACTATGTACACTTTAGTAAATATATTTACTTCGGAATAACCATCAAGGAGTAAAGAAATAACACAAATTATTTCCAAGGATTCCTCCGATTAGTTTGTGTGCCATGATGACTTGGATTTTAAACTTTCTCGGAGTGCGTTCATGGCCGCAGGAACAAGGTGCGGCCATTACGCCGCGCTGCTAGATAACACCACTGTCGCTATTCGCATGTGCGGCTGTGTTATTACTAGTATACAGCTCTCCTGTATTCTCCCTCCAACGTAATTTGCGATAACCGAAACAGACGAGCGCCGCATCTGCGATAACACGCCTCTCCCTTGTAGGCCGCCCAAGTGGGGCTACTCATTATGTCCTCGATTCCAGTAACGCACAGAAGATCTCTGCAAGGACGGTGACACATACAGTCAAGCCACCTGCATACGGCTTCCTGATATTTCTAGGCGCAGATTTGTGAGTGTAAAATTACCTCTCCAGCAAGTCTCATAAATGCTCAGTTGGGTCCATTTCGGGAAACACGGTGGCCCTGACATTAGATGGAAATCTCTACAATGCTCCTCGAACCAATTCTGAGGTACATCAGCCCGATGACAGAATGCGTTATTCTGCTGGAATTCCCATCCGTGTAGAGACACATCAAGTTCATGAAGAGCGGCAAATAGGCACGGAGCAATGTCTGGTCATCTTTCAAGGACATGTTCAGGCAGGCAAGAAGATCTGTTACCAAGGACAATGCTTGCCTTATGTTGTCATCTGTGTAGGGGCACATCAAGTTCATGAAGAGCGGCAAATAGGCACGGAGCAGTGTCTGGTCATCTTTCAAGGATATGTTCAGGCAGGCAAGAAGATCTGTTACCAAGGACAATGCTTGCCTTATGTTGCCATCTGTGTAGGGGCACATCAAGTTCATGAAGAGCGGCAAATAGGCACGGAGCAATGTCTGGTCATCTTTCAAGGACATGTTCAGGCAGGCAAGAAGATCTGTTACCAAGGACAATGCTTGCCTTATGTTGCCGGTCTCGATAATCGTGCTGTTGTGGCCAGTTACTGCGCTGTCCCTTTTTAGGTCGTTATATCTTTCACGAAGTATTCCTATTACAAGTGTGACATGTGCAGGTCGAGAGTTTTTGAATGTCCGCACAATTACGGAAATGGAATTTCCCATCATGTCCCTTTCTAACTCCTGTTATTTACCTCGCCTTGCCATGAAATACCTAGACTGGTTTGCTTTCATGGTCACGACTTCGAGCAGTAAACATGTACCCGTAGAATGGTCACTCTCATGTTGCTGGTATTTCGATATTCTCTAACATAAAGTTGATTACAAAGTCACACTTGCAATCATTCCCGCTATGTTCACGAATTTGGGACAATAAATGACATTTGTTGCCAGTTTATATGTGAAGAATGAATACTCTGTACTCTGAAAAAGTCTGCGACTTCTGCTTGGCCTACTATTTTATTGTTATTCGGAAACAAACATTTCTATTAGTTATCAATGCTTGTAAATATGGAACTTTCCTTTAATTTGTAGTAACTATTAAACTTTAAAAAGATTTTCTTTTAATAAAACATTTACAGAACAAATATATACAGACATACATATACATACATATATATAAGCAGTTGGTTTAAAATTTATATATATATATATATATATATATATATATATATATATATATTTAAAACGCATACTGTTCACCTTGTAAAAGCTATTTTTTTCACAGCAAAAGTTTTTTTAGATAGCATAGTTTTTGTAATGAACGACTAAAATAAACCAAACTGTTAGCATAACATTAAAAAAAATCAACGTGATGGTATTGTTAAAATTAATTTTANGCAGCAGTTTTAAAACTGATTAAGTAACTATTGTAAAACAATCTAGGAAATACCCCAGAATTTTTTTGGAAGTATAAAAAACTTTCTTGTCTAAATTTTTTTTGTTTTGA
This sequence comes from Clitarchus hookeri, assembly GCA_002778355.1. NCBI lineage: Eukaryota > Metazoa > Arthropoda > Insecta > Phasmatodea > Phasmatidae > Clitarchus > Clitarchus hookeri. The sequence continues at coordinate 66,410 of NQII01002253.1, read as the reverse complement.
TTTTAATTTCTGCATTTTTATAGCATGTTATAACGGATCCCCTAGAAATTTGCAAGAAATTAAGACTGCGATATTTAAAAAAAACCACTAATAAGTANAGCATGTTATAACGGATCCCCTAGAAATTTGCAAGAAATTAAGACTGCGATATTTAAAAAAAACCACTAATAAGTATTTGACTTTAAATCTTATGCAAGTAATTTTCATTTCGTTGAAGCTGAAATGTCTGCTTAGGAATGCAATGAAGCAATTTCTTTGAATTACGAAACATGGTTAGACTACAATTAGGTTGTAATTGCCAGCGTTCTTAGATTCAAATTTGATCGCAAAACTGAACTGAAAGGCTAAGAAATTTCTTTGTATTTTTCTGGTAAAAGCAATAATTATTTTGAGCTGTAACCGAATGTATTACTTGGGTGTCTTAAAATTTTATTTGGCATTATATATCAAATATAATTCCCTCAATTACAATACTTTTAGGATTTGATACCGCATCAAAAATATATTTTATATGCTAAAAATATTATAGACATATTCGACATTTGAGCCTTACACATTCCTCGAAACATGTGTGTGTAAAAAATTACTTTCGTAATAGATTTCGTTGTTTGCAGTAGATAGGTACGGTATTGTCCGAGGACAAGCTGGGGATCTGCGGATCCACCGTCATCTTGGATTACACTATTTTGTTTTCGCCCACCCTCTTGTTTCCTAATTACTCACCTCCGCATCTGAGGCATATGTGCTCGTCGTCCCACTAGAGTGCATAACCGAACTATGTAAAGTTGTTTATTGTTGCTAGAGTGTGCCACTTTATTACTCACCTTCGTGCTACCCTGCCATCTTGTTACCATCGGTCCGTCGCCTGCTAGGGGCGCTAGTGTCGCACTCGCTCGACTGCCATGTTGGTTCTTGAGTTGAGCGCCAGGGCACTGAATTTTTTATTTTACTCTGCAGAGTTCCAAATATTGTCTGGAGGAGGGCGGGTTCGAACTGCCGAGCCTTAGGTCAGCATGCAGGCAGATACCTTACAACACTCGGCTATTGGGGCATGTACTGGAACAAAGGTTTAAAACAAGTAATAGCATGTGTGTGGGGACAATAAACATTTTGTTGTAATTGTTCTAAAATAATTATTCACATAAGTTTCTTCGACTATTGGAGACTTATATACCAGCAATAAGTATTTTTTTTTTTNGTTCTAAAATAATTATTCACATAAGTTTCTTCGACTATTGGAGACTTATATACCAGCAATAAGTATTTTTTTTTTTCCAAAAAGTCATAATTCTTTATTAAGTTTATTTTTATCTTTTTAATTTTTATTTTTATGTATATNATTTTTTTTTTTCCAAAAAGTCATAATTCTTTATTAAGTTTATTTTTATCTTTTTAATTTTTATTTTTATGTATATTTTTCCATTTTAAAAATATTTTGAAAATGTGTACCTTGGAAATATAACACTTTTTTTTACTACATTTTTTATTCCTTTAGTATACTGGAGTTGAGTCTGCATGCATGCATCGTCAGGCAGAGCATCTTACATTGTCAACACAACCGTAAAACGATCAGATATCTGGGAATTTTACATATTTTACTTAAATTTATTTTATTTGTAATTTGAAAAATGCTCAAATCTTGAAAAAAAAAAAAAAAAAAAACACAGTAAAATTTATTGAAAATGTATTTATAATGCAAAATCTGTTTATAAAAGTTAAACTACGTAAATTTTACACTTTCCCATGACACTTGGAAACATTTAAAGAAAGAATAAACTCCTGTAGGGATGCACATGAACGCACATCCTCTCGGACAGGAGTCCGATACTCTAACCACTAAACTACTCAAGCAGAGACAGAATACTTTTTTAAAATATTTTACAAACGAAGAGGGCGCTATTACGTCGTACAGTTACAGAAATGTTTAATGTATTAAACACTTTTGTTATGTATTTATTCAATCAATGCATATACATATGGCTCACGGCCACATTTATTGGAGAGTTTTTTCAGTATAAATTTAAAGGCAAATGTTGTATTAAAAACATTTCGTTATTTTCAGTCGGGGTCTGAATCATATGTTCATCTGCTAACATTGATTGATTTTATGTATACGTTTTAAATAATTATGTAGCAGACCAAATTTTTTCGCAAGTCTACTTGTAAGAGAGCGAATATGTACAGGCATTTAGAAAGGCGAATACAATTTGCGAACTCTTAGGAGGCAGGTTCGTGAAATTCAGTTTGCAACTATCATTTCCAGCTTCAAGCAAATGTGTCGGCTTCTGGTAGCCATATTACTTTTTATACGCATAGGGCCGGTCAAATCTAAAAGCTATATTTATTATTCCATTAAATTATTTTTTTATGTAAAACATTAAAATATGTTTTATTAATTCTTACCGAAATTGTACACAGGGAACCATGCAAAAACTTCTCTCAACTTCATTTCAGGTCCCCTCTCTTGAAGTCTAATTATTACAAGATGTCGGAATCTGCAAATTATTCTCTGCCCCATCTCTTTTGTTGACATAAATATGGTACACAGATTATTTAAATGTGACCAACCCAAGCCCATCATATGAGTAACGACTCTCTGCACAAGTATCCATCAATCCCTCTCATACATACAGAAATTACATTCATTCGTCATCTCCTAAATTTGAACATGTTGATTGAACTAACGTTTTGTATGCAGTCAACTATACGTGCATTTTTATACTCAAGTCATTATTATCATTCAATATGCAAATATTTCTGCCAATAGTCGAGTGCTCATAGCACCACTTCAAAGTTGAGGCTACGACACACAAAAATAAAGAAAAAAAACAATTATTTTATAACAATAATTTATTATTATATTGTAATTACAATTTCAAAAGGAAGCAGTTCGTCACATTATGCGATATATCCACATCCCTTCAGTTTACTAATGATTGACGATATCTTAACAATGCGCGAGAAATACCCATGTTTTCGCAGGTCAATCAAATATCTAAGTCTATCAACAATTTCATTCGGGTCTTCGGGAAATAGGTAAAGAGCCTTCTTGATGCCTTCTGTCTTCTTAGAATCACTTGTCGAAGGAAACTCGTTGGTGAAATGTGTGGGAATGTCGAGGGAATCATCATCCTGCTCATCAGATACTTCATTAACACTGCCACCATACCCATTATCAACAATGCTGTCTTCATGAACGTCGTCACATACTCAATATCAAGTTTACGTCTCTTTGTAGGAGTCGCATGGTCATCATCAGTATTTAGAGCCGACGGCCGTTGATTTTGAAGTTCGTCGACTTCACACGAACACCTTGCAAGTGTACATTCCACAAATGCCGACTCAATCATGCCTCATAGGTTCCTCATTCCATCATTAGCATTAACTGTCTCGTCATAATCGTCTGCGGAAACAGTACCCAGCGACGCAGCATGGTGTATTGGCGACATCACTTGCTGGCATCCAGTAGACGAACTCTTGCAGATCTCTATGAGTTCCATCAATGTATTGCCTCTCAAAACTGCTTGTTACCAATGTCGTAATGATTCATTGCGCGAAAAGGGACTCTTCGTACAGGTGGTTCTCTCATGTCGCAGAGCATGGCAGCTTTTACTGAAGATATTTCTACAGTAGCAACTGGTATACCCCGCCGTTGCAGGTGAGAATGACTGTATGGTATGTTCGCTAGTATGTCGCGAAGTATATATTTTTCTGGTGAAGTCGGTATGGTTGATGGTATAGGAAGACGTTGCTTGTGTCGTGGTGTTTGAAATGGCTTTGTATGGAATAGTCTGTACCTTTACTCTGTATGTCTGGAGTATTTTTGAGTTTCATTGGGTGGTATGGCGACTAGTATATTTGGCTGGTGTACCTGACGGTATGGATAGAAGGTATGATTGTGTTATGGACTGGTCTGACCTGTGAGGTTTCTTGATTTGCTTGAGTTATGGTAGAAGGTATGCAAGGTGTGTCGCGTGGTATGGTAATGAGTGAGTTTTTCTTGAGTTATATGAGATGGTATGCCAGTTACATTAGGTGGTCTGGTATACATTGGTTATGTTAGTTTAATAGATGGTAGGAACGTTTTTTTTTTGTTGTGGGCTGATATGTACTAGATTTGTATTTGTAATGTATAGTGCATGTTATGCAGATAATTATGATTGAGTTTTTTTCTTTCGGGTTATAATGGATGGTTTGTCAGTATGTTTGCTGGTGCGGTGGCTAGCATATTTGTCTGGTGCTGTTTTCTATAATGGATGGTATGGCAGCGAGTATTTTTTGGTATATGTGTGCCGATCGGTAAAGCAAATGGTATGGACAGTATTTAAATTTTTGGTAAGGCTTTTTCGGACTGAATGGTCGGAGCATGTTTTAGTTATAGTGGGTGGTATGGTTGGTGAGTATATGTGGTGTTGGTCGATAGAGCAAATGGAATTGGTGTTAGGTCTCAAGAGTATATTTGCTTGATACACTTGTGTTATGATGGATAGTATGATTAGTGTGTTGTTTGGTATGGTTGAATTGAGTTTTTCCTGTTGTTAATGGTGATGGTATGTTGGTTGGCTTGGATCAGTCGGTAATGATGGTTTGACAGATAGTGAGAATGTTTCTGTTGTGGTTAGGTCTGGACTATATATATGCTTGGTACTCTTGGGTTATCATGGATGGTATGGTCTGTATGTTGGGTGATATGTGTTCCAGTATATCTGTCTTGCAAGTGTTCGTGTATGTCGAATGGTGTGGACAGCATAAGTGTATCGGCGAGTCTTGTAATGCTAAGTCATGCTTGAGTAAAGTGTTTGGTATGGGCAGTCAGTGTATTTGGACTGGTGTCAGTCGGCATGGTGGATGGTATGAGAAGTTGAATATGTCACTGGTATGGGCTGTATGTTTACTTTTTATGGTCAGTGTAGACGACGAATGGTTGAGGTATGCTATAGTTATAGTGGGCGGTATTGATGGTAGGTATAAGTGGTGTTGGTAGGTAGAACAAGTTTAATGGGTGTTGGGTTATTGCCGGGTCTCAGCTGTATAGTTACTTGGTTCATTTGATTTATGATGGATATTGTACTTTGGGTGGTATGATTGATTAGTATGACTGAATTTTCTTTGGTTATTGGAGATGAGGTGTTGGGTGGTCTGGTATGTCTTGGGTTATAATGGATGGTTGTTTGGTTTGGCGATGTAGTGACTATTTTATATTTGGCTGATGTCGACCAGTAGAGAATAAAGTATGAGCAGTTAGTAAATTTCTGGAAAGGTCAGTGTAGAGTTGAGAATGGTTGAGTTATAGTGAGAAGTAAGGACGATGAAAATATTTCGCCTGGTGTTTGTTGGTAGAGCAGATGTCATGAATGAGTTACAGTGGCTGGTATGGTACCTGTATGCATGTATATAAGCAGCCGGGTTCCAGGTAGGAAGCTTAGTTTGACAGTGGCAGTCGTGAAATACACTTCGTCTCAGCTTGTGTAAGCAACTGCGACATAATATGGAGCCAAAGATTGCTGGCCCATCAAATCCTAAGGTTGGCACAGTTCCATCGACGTCTTCAGATGGAAAACCTGTGGAAGTATCACATGTGCCACAATAAGCACCACACTCACCCCAATTAGGGTTTATGTATGGGCCGTTATGGATCATTTAGAGGTTATTTAGGGGTCATTTAAGTATAATTTAGGATTCGTTTAGGTGACATTAGGGGTCATCTAGAGGTAATTTAGAGGTAAGTCTTGTTAAGGGTCGGTCTGGCAGGAGTCAGTTGTGTGCATTAAAATTTACCATGATTTAAAGCTGAGCAAATAACTTGTTCGAAAGAAACTGTTGAAATTGTAACTGCGGTGATAGATCAAGGAAATAGAAAAATTGGTTCCTTGTATATATGCAAAAAAAATGCTTAAATCTCACTGACGAAATATACAAGAAAGTTTATATATAGAGCAGTAGCTAGACAAAGTTGATACACACAGGGGGAGGGGAGGGGAATATTTTGGGACACCTGGGCCAATCTGGGGAAACACAGTTGGCCCATAGATGTTAGCTGCGGAGGGCAACCTCTATATCTACAGTTTGGGATGGTACAGGGAGTTGGGAGGCGGCCAATNACTACAGTTTGGGATGGTGCAGGGAGTTGAGAAGGGGCTAATCTTGCTCCTTCCCAATCTCTCTGTAGGTCACATGTTGGTGGTAAGGGGCCTGGACTACCACCGCTCTGAGCTTCGGCAGTGATGAACAAGTAGATACACATGTTGCTACTGTAGACAAATTGTCAGTTGTTTCATGAATATGATGCAAGTCGATGATTGCAGGAAGTTTACTGTAGTGCTACCTCTATGGATGTACCTTGATCCACAGCTGGAAAGTTACATGGAAAACAGTTTTGCTACTGTAGAAAGATCTTCAGTAAAAGCTGCCATGCTCTGCGACATGAGAGAACCACCTGTACGAAGAGTCCCTTTTCGCGCAATGAATCATTACGACATTGGTAACAAGCAGTTTTGAGAGGCAATACATTGATGGAACTCATAGAGATCTGCAAGAGTTCGTCTACTGGATGCCAGCAAGTGATGTCGCCAATACACCATGCTGCGTCGCTGGGTACTGTTTCCGCAGACGATTATGACGAGACAGTTAATGCTAATGGTGGAATGAGGAACCTATGAGGCATGATTGAGTCGGCATTTGTGGAATGTACACTTGCAAGGTGTTCGTGTGAAGTCGACGAACTTCAAAATCAACGGCCGTCGGCTCTAAATACTGATGATGACCATGCGACTCCTACAAAGAGACGTAAACTTGATATTGAGTATGTGACGACGTTCATGAAGACAGCATTGTTGATAATGGGTATGGTGGCAGTGTTAATGAAGTATCTGATGAGCAAGATGATGATGATTCCCTCGACATTCCCACACATTTCACCAACGAGTTTCCTTCGACAAGTGATTCTAAGAAGACAGAAGNGATGATGATTCCCTCGACATTCCCACACATTTCACCAACGAGTTTCCTTCGACAAGTGATTCTAAGAAGACAGAAGGCATCAAGAAGGCTCTTTACCTATTTCCCGAAGACCCGAATGAAATTGTTGATAGACTCAGATATTTGATTGACCTGCGAAAACATGGGTATTTCTCGCGCATTGTTAAGATATCGTCAATCATTAGTAAACTGAAGGGATGTGGATATATCGCATAATGTGACGAACTGCTTCCTTTTGAAATTGTAATTACAATATAATAATAAATTATTGTTATAAAATAATTGTTTTTTTTCTTTATTTTTGTGTGTCGTAGCCTCAACTTTGAAGTGGTGCTATGAGCACTCGACTATTGGCAGAAATATTTGCATATTGAATGATAATAATGACTTGAGTATAAAAATGCACGTATAGTTGACTGCATACAAAACGTTAGTTCAATCAACATGTTCAAATTTAGGAGATGACGAATGAATGTAATTTCTGTATGTATGAGAGGGATTGATGGATACTTGTGCAGAGAGTCGTTACTCATATGATGGGCTTGGGTTGGTCACATTTAAATAATCTGTGTACCATATTTATGTCAACAAAACAGATGGGGCAGAGAATAATTTGCAGATTCCGACATCTTGTAATAATTAGACTTCAAGAGAGGGGACCTGAAATGAAGTTGAGAGAAGTTTTTGCATGGTTCCCTGTGTACAATTTCGGTAAGAATTAATAAAACATATTTTAATGTTTTACATAAAAAAATAATTTAATGGAATAATAAATATAGCTTTTAGATTTGACCGGCCCTATGCGTATAAAAAGTAATATGGCTACCAGAAGCCGACACATTTGCTTGAAGCTGGAAATGATAGTTGCAAACTGAATTTCACGAACCTGCCGCCTAAGAGTTCGCAAATTGTTTTCACCTATCTAAATGCCTGTACATATTCGCTTGCTTTCGAGCGGATTTTCGAAAAAAATGTGGTCTGGTACATAATTATTTTTAAAAAAATATAGAAAGACAATTAATGTGAGCACAGGCACATGTGACTCAAACTCCGACTGAAAATAAAGAAATATTTTAATAGAACATTTGCCTTATAAAAGTTTTCAAAATGGTAAATACGAAGAATTTAAACCGAAAAAGCTGTTAAATAAATATGTTCATGAGCCATATATACATTGATTGAAAAAATGTGGGCTATAACAAAACATTTTAATACATTTAAATTTTCTGTAATTGCAGGAGGGAATGGTTCCCTCTTCTTTGTTCGCAATTATAGTACATTTTAAGACACATTTAATGTTGTTGCTCAAGTAGCTTAGTGGTATAGAGTACAAGACTACTCTCCGAGAGGTTGTGGGTCAATTCACCATCACTTAATGAGTACTTTTTTTTTTTTTATGTAACAAAGTGTCGTAAGAATGTGTAAAATGTACATAATTTAAATTTTATAAATTGATTTTGCATGACAAATATATTTTCGATGCGTTTTACGGGTTTTTTTTTTTTTTTTTAGATTTTTGTTTTTATCAAATGATAAATAAAATTAATTTAAATAAAATAATTATAATTATTTATAAAGTAATCGATTCCTTGATGTGTATTGTTTTGACATTGTCACTGGCCTGTCCATGTATGCTCGTAAACTCAACTCCAGTAACTTAAATGAAGAAAAAATGTAAGAAAAATGAGTTTTAATCTAAGGTACACCTTTACATAACATTTTTAAAAAGAAAATATATACTTATAAAGAAAAAATTACTTATAAAAGAATTACGACTATATGAAAAAAACCTATTGCTGGTCTATATAAGCTTCGGATAGTAAAAAAAAACTCATATAAAAATTATTACTACACATTAAAATATTTACGACAAATCAGTTATTCGTCCCCTCCACACATATGCTATTACTTTTTTATACCATTATCCCAGCACATGTCCCGATAGCCAAGTGGTCTAAGGTGTTTATATGCCCACCCGCCTCCCGATGAAATTTTGAGCTTTGCGAAATAAGAAAGCAGCGTCCCTGGTGACCAACTCTAGAACCAACATGGCGGCCGAGCGAGAGCGACACCATCGCCCTTAGCAGGCGATGAAGGACAAATAGAAACAAGATGGCGGGGTCGAACGAACGTGAGTAATAGTGTGGCGCACACCAGCAGTAATAAACAACATTACAGGGATTGGTGGTGCACTCTAGTGGACGACGAGAGAACTACAGCATGTGGAGCACATGCCACAGATGCGAAGGTTAGTAATTGGGAAACAATATGACGGGCGAAAACTATATGAGGGCCGGAAACAAAATGACGGATGAAAACAACATGGTTGGGAGCAAAATGGCGGCAGTTATGTCATCCAAGGTGACGGAATCCAAGATGGTGGCTGTGATATCATACAAGATGGGCAGGGGATCTGTAGATCTGTAGCCCTCAGCCTTTGTCCTCGGACATACGAAATCTATCTACTGTTTGCTAAAAACATNAGGGGATCTGTAGATCTGTAGCCCTCAGCCTTTGTCCTCGGACATACGAAATCTATCTACTGTTTGCTAAAAACATTCTTTGAACAATGTACCTGTTGGCTATGATGGTTTGCAGGCAGAACACTTTTATACACTGGACTTTGTGCAGAGTAGTGGTGGCTGTAATTTGTGGTATGATATGTTTGGCTAGGTTTCCTGGTGTGATATGCCTACATTGTGTTGATAACATGGGAAGCATGGGTCACACTCTTGATGACAACTTATGATTATGGTGAAAGGAGCAGTTTGAGGGCTGAAAGGAGACAGTGCCAACTAGTGTTTTGATAGAAGCGTATCCTCTATCTTTTGAAGTGCTGGGTCAGTAATTGTCCAAAACTGAGAGTGGTTGGTGGATGGTATGATGGTTTGGTAAGGTGGCAGTGAGAAAAAAGTGGTTGCAAATAATGATTGAGCGCATGTTGTGATCGTGGTTGGGAATGTTGTCAGAGATTTAACGCTAAAAGGCGTTACAATAGTAATAAGTGCTTGTTAGGGGAATGATACTTTCGGTTGTGACGAAGATACCATTGAATTGAAATTGTTGTAGGTAGTGTCCTTTGATTTATTCCATTCCTCTGCTAACACAGGTGATTGTATTTGGTGGGATGGATCCACTGGCGGCTTCTGCCCGCCTCAATTGTAACGTTATTTATGACTTTGTGCATGATTGTGGAGCTGTCTTTTTGGGCTGAAGAAGTGGCAATATAGTTGGAATTATTGGTCATAAAAATGACCCAAGGAATCACTGGATTACCATTGATCAAGTGGAAATCGTATTTTACTCAATTGCGACAGAATTTAAGCGTGATTTTCGTGATTTGAGCGTAATCACAGTAATCAGAAGTTGTCTTTGCTAGACGACTGGTTGGTCTGGAAGAGGAGAGAATGATGTGTGCTNATAAAAATGACCCAAGGAATCACTGGATTACCATTGATCAAGTGGAAATCGTATTTTACTCAATTGCGACAGAATTTAAGCGTGATTTTCGTGATTTGAGCGTAATCACAGTAATCAGAAGTTGTCTTTGCTAGACGACTGGTTGGTCTGGAAGAGGAGAGAATGATGTGTGCTCATGACTTCTGGACGTTATCGATAAACTGTGATCGGGGGTGATAGGTTCGTGTATATGTATATAATAGATATTGTAAATATATATATTAATATATATATATATACATATGTAATAGTGCTACAATGCTGTTAAACAGCCTATCACTAGGCAACATATAACATTTTCACTGAGCTCTTACATTAAGACGTTTGCGCAGAAATTCTAATTTGTCGTTAATAGTTACTTTTTCTTATCTTTTTTAAATAGCACTGGACAAGGCATAACACCGAGGACAACTACGGTATCACTTTTTTAAAAAGTATACATGCATATTGCTCTTGTTAGAATAAGAGTGGCTTCCAACGGAGCACTGCACAACCGACTGTACAACATACATTATTCTTTTATATGCAACATAAATATTACTTTTCTGAGCATTTTGGTAGTGTCTGTACTGCATTTTAAAGAGTTCTGCTTGTTATACAATTGGGCGCAGTGTTCCATTGGCTTCCACGTTTAATATTATGAAAACCCATATGAATGTCGGACAGCCTTACAGTGGAGGCGTGTTGTTATCTGCTTCGAACACCTTGATTACCTGCAACGAAAAAGAAAACCTTTACATTAGTTAGTGAAAAAATACTGCACAATTGACATTACTTGCATTCATCACTTTAACAGTAATTTTATATTACAGGATTATATGAAATACTGTGGGTTTAAAAACAGCTGTTATTGTTTACGCAGTACAAACACTGAGGGGAAGCTTCGTTCATGTAGATGTGTCTTCCTAACAAGAGCTGTGTTACGTTGCAGGAGCTGCAGGGCGATGGAGAGTGCTGTGCTGTGTGCATAGAGCCTTACAAAGTGTCCGACATTCTCCGCATCTTGCCGTGTGGGTAAGTCACCCCCTTCTAATTATTGTAACAAGCCGCAATTGCAATTTCATGAAATTAATTTTTTTTTTTTTAACTATATCCATGTTTTTGAAACAATAGTTTCGACCTATTTTCAAATAAAATTAATCATTCTGATAACTTGTGTGGATTGTAATCAAGCCACGTAAAATAAATAAAATAATTTCGGTGGTTTATATTGTAATAACTTACGTTAAACTATATTGTTATCATTTTCTTAATAATATTCCTGGTTTGCCATAATGCAAATACCGAACAAATAACATTTCCTTTTGTTGCATAAGACATACTTTCTATTCTTTATTTGGCCAGAAATGTTTAAAAAAATGTTTAGTTCTTGTCATATTTTGATTCAGGAGGATCCCAGGTGACTTGGAATAAATGAACACTTGCAACTTAGACAGTTATTTCCCAGAACATGCAACATTTCAGAGAGCAACAAGGATCCTTTCCCCACCGTAAAATATGTTCTTTGTGAACTTCGTGCGTATTGTTGAACATATTATTCGACACTCGAATAACAATAAATATATATATTTGTGTATTATAATTGCGTGTTATGTAATGTAATCTTTGTATGTGGTATTGTGTAATGTCACGCAAATAAAACCCTTTTTTTTTTACAGCCACGAATTTCACAAGTCGTGCATAGACCCATGGCTGCTGGAACATCGCACTTGTCCTATGTGNGTGCTGTGTGCATAGAGCCTTACAAAGTGTCCGACATTCTCCGCATCTTGCCGTGTGGGTAAGTCACCCCCTTCTAGTTATTGTAACAAGCCGCAATTGCAATTTCATGAAATTAATTTTTTTTTTTTAACTATATCCATGTTTTTGAAACAATAGTTTCGACCTATTTCCAAATAAAATTAATCATTCTGATAATTTGTGTGGATTGTAATCAGGCCACGTAAAATAAATAAAATAATTTCGGTGGTTTATATTGTAATAACTTACGTTAAACTATATTGTTATCATTTTCTTAATAATATTCCTGGTTTGCCCTAATGCAAATACCGAACAAATAACATTTCCTTTTGTTGCACAATACATACTTTCTATTCTTTATTTGGCCAGAAATGTTAAAAAAATGTTTAGTTCTTGTCATATTTTGATTCAGGAGGATCCGGGTAACTTAGAATAAATGAACACTTGCAACTTAGACAGTTATTTCCCAGAACATGCAACATTTCAGAGGGCAACAAGGATCCTTTCCNAATAAATGAACACTTGCAACTTAGACAGTTATTTCCCAGAACATGCAACATTTCAGAGGGCAACAAGGATCCTTTCCCCTTTCCCCACCGTAAAATATGTTCTTTGTGAACTTCGTGCGTATTGTTGAACATATTATTCGACACTCGAATAACAATAAATATATATATTTGTGTATTATAATTGCGTGTTATGTAATGTAATCTTTATATGTGGTATTGTGTAATGTCACGCAAATAAAACACATTTTTTTTACAGCCACGAATTTCACAAGTCGTGCATAGACCCATGGCTGCTGGAACATCGCACTTGTCCTATGTGCAAGATGGACATCTTGAAACATTATGGATTTGTGGTGAGTGTAGGAGCACGCCGGAACAGCATGTAGCTTACAGCACGAGCACATGTGTACTCACACTCACACGCCACATACACTGTAGGTGGTTGCTTTCTTTAGCTCTAGTGTGAGCACACAGTACGCTAGTTGAAATACGGCAATTGGGGAACTCTTCTTCAACTAAGTAGGATTTTTCATATCTAGTGCTTTGTGTGTGCGTTTACCGAAGCAGACAAACATATGATCAAATCAACGTGAGGTCTTTTCAGTTCATGTTTTATTTCTGTCCTCAAATGTCTTTGGAGGCATTCAAAATTTTGATGAGTGAACTCTTACCGAACGAGACCTAGTTGTTAAAAACTANATGAACTCTTACCGAACGAGACCTAGTTGTTAAAAACTACTGAGCCTGCGGTTTGTTTTTTTGTAACCTAAGCACTACGCATTCGCAGAACGTACAGTATTTTGCAGGTAAGATTTGTTCCAGACCGTTATTCCACGCAATGTATTTATTCATCAAAAAGTGGAAAACCACAATAGTTTATTTATGTATTTCCTGCGCTGGAACTACATTGACTACAATTCGTGCAAATAATAACGATGGTATGTTACTGTTACTTTACAATTAGTTGATTTTGTTAAAATAGCAGGTCTTTGCGCAACCAACATNTCTTACCGAACGAGACCTAGTTGTTAAAAACTACTGAGCCTGCGGTTTGTTTTTTTGTAACCTAAGCACTACGCATGCGCAGAACGTACAGTATTTTGCAGGTAAGATTTGTTCCAGACCGTTATTCCACGCAATGTATTTATTCATCAAAAAGTGGGAAACCACAATAGTTTATTTATGTATTTCCTGCGCTGGAACTACATTGACTACAATTCGTGCAAATTATAACGATGGTATGTTACTGTTACTTTACAATTAGTTGATTTTGTTAAAATAGCAGGTCTTTGCGCAACCAACATNAATAACGATGGTATGTTACTGTTACTTTACAATTAGTTGATTTTGTTAAAATAGCAGGTCTTTGCGCAACCAACATAGTAATAATTTTTATAAATCAAGACTTTGCAGAGTTTACTTTGGTCAAGGTTTGACTTCAATTCAGAGGCAGCTGTGAAATGTACTTCTTCCAGAGCTCAAAAAGTTCTACGTTGCAAAGCTGTCGTGAAAGTCTGGTTTGTAAATACGACCATATNTCGCTTGCCTCGCCACATGATTGCGCCAGCAGACCCAATGGACCACAGAGCTACTCCATTTTAGCCCATGATATTAGAAGTAAAAATGCGGGTAACATTTCTTGCAACTTCCTTCAATAATAGTTTGTTTATTAAATGGTGCATACACTGTAAACTCGTGCCTAGATGTCGCTACGACCACCACTGCCGCTATAAAAGGAGTCAGGGGGCTTGACGTTGGCCAGTGCCATGCTGCGCGATATCAGCAGAATGGCTGGAGCAAGAGAGCTGAGTGACTTTGAATGTTGTGCAGTTATTGGTTGCTACCTCAATAAGCAATACATTTCCGTCCTTCTCAAATTGCTCAAGTTGACCGTCTGGAATGTGATGTGAAGTGGGAACGGGAAGGCACAACCACAACAAAACCACGGCCGTGCGGGCCACATGTGTTGACCGACAGGGACTGTCGAGCATTGAAGAAGTTGCTACGGGTACATCGCATGTCACCATGTGAAACCATCACCCGTGAATGCCGTAGTGCCAATAATTACGCGGCTAACGCCATTACTGTGCGCCGATAGTTACAGGAACTGGGATTCTAAACTCAGTGATCNACGCGGCTAACGCCATTACTGTGCGCCGATAGTTACAGGAACTGGGATTCTAAACTCAGTGATCTGCTCTTCAACCTTACATTTTGCCTGTGAACGCGAAGCGCCGCGTTCCGTGGTGTAAAGAGCACCGTTACTGGAATGTGGACGACTGGGGACTCGTGATTTAAGAGTGATGAATCACGCTTCATCATGTGACAGTCCGATGAGAGGGTTTTAGTGTGGCAAATGCTACATGGCGTCCTCTATAGTGCCTACGGTGAAATCCGGCCGAGATGGGGTGACAATATATGTGTGTTTTTTCAAGGAAGGAGCTTGGTCCTCTCTTAATACTACGGCTCACATTAAAGATGTAAGTACAAAGGGACATTGACAGGCTACGTGTTGTTTACGATAGATCAGNTTAATACTACGGCTCACATTAAAGATGTAAGTACAAAGGGACATTGACAGGCTACGTGTTGTTTACGATAGATCAGTTTGGAGATGATAACTGTGTGTTTCAGCATAACAATGCTCCTTGCCATAAAGCACGGCCTGTTCGTAAGTGGTTTTTGGACAATAGGGTTCCGGAAATGGAATGGACAGCCCAGAGCCCCGATCTTAATCCCATCGAACATCTCTGCTGGGATGAACTGAGACGGCGACTGCTTGCCAGACCCCACCGACCCACATCACTAACTACACGTCTTACAGCGTTGCGGGGTGTCGCGGTGGTTTAGTAATCAGACTACTCAACCATCATATAGGTGAACCGGGTTTGATTCCCGGCGAGGTCGCTCCCGGATTTTCTCATGTGGGAATCGTGCCAGGCCATGCCGCTGGTCGGTGGGTTTTCTCGGTGATCTCCCTTTTCCCCCACCCTTGCATTCTGGCGTTGCTCNGCCAGGCCATGCCGCTGGTCGGTGGGTTTTCTCGGTGATCTCCCTTTTCCCCCACCCTTGCATTCTGGCGTTGCTCCATATTCACCTCGTTTCACCATCATCGGCTCTTCAAACCTCGATGTTAAGGGCCACACAAATGTCTCCACTACAGCGTTGCAAGAAGAATGGTTGGCCATTCTCCTGGAGATGTCCCGACACCTAGTTGACAATTTTCCTGTCAAGTTTAGAACTGTAATAATTAATACTGATGTTTGATACTGTGGGATATATGCGAGGGAGACTTGTATGGAAGTTTCGCGTGACCGTCCGGATACTTTGGAGCACGTAACGAATGAGCTTTTATCTAGAAAAACGTTTCTACACATGCAAACTTACAACTGGCAAACATCACGATACGGTTTATAGAAATCCCAGTGGCACGTAAACTGCAATACTGGATAGCAGCACATCGTGTGTGGGCGTCTCACAACAGAAAAAACACTTACATACATAGGATGTGAAAACACTTTTCCTACTACTGTGATATGAATCAAAATACCTGCATAATTATCTACTATAATTAT
Organism: Clitarchus hookeri; assembly: GCA_002778355.1. NCBI lineage: Eukaryota > Metazoa > Arthropoda > Insecta > Phasmatodea > Phasmatidae > Clitarchus > Clitarchus hookeri. The sequence continues at coordinate 50,149 of NQII01002253.1, read as the reverse complement.
TTTACCAAATAATAGTTTTAATTATTATATTCATTTTTTATGGGCCAACTTTTAACTAAGGCAGTTAATACTGCACAGTTTATGCTTCATGCCCAACCTTTAACTGATTGTATGGCATCCCTCCGAATTTTGTGTAAGAGAAATGTTTTTAAAGAAAGCAGTTGTTATTTTTTAGAACACGTAACAACAGTAATGTCATACTATGCGTGTGTGTATGTTTGTGTGTGTTTTTTGGGTTGGTGTGTCTAGTGGGGAACGCCCGTAACGTTTTCTTTTGTTGTGTTATTTTTTGTATTGTTATTAGTGGTGTAAGACATACTCGGTTAGAATAATTGGTTTTACATTTGTGTTTATCATCCTTTCTTAAAATTTGCCGCAGAGCTTATGCTTTACACTTGTCACTTCCTTTATTTACGTGTCACACATATATATATATTTTCCTTCCAATTTGTGGTTTTTACGATACACATGTAGCAGGCAGGTAGAATTTACAATGTATTTCTATGTAACACAACTCGTGCTTGCCTTAAAAAGTAAAATTTTACTGTTACCCTCTTCTGCATGCTGTAGCCATTGATACAGGACAGGCAAGCACACGTGACATAGGTGATTTTATTTATTAACAGGAGGATATTGACCAGCCTCGGACTTAACACGGAATTACGTACTCCATTTTTTTAGTGTAGACAGTGTTCCAGAGCTTTTTTCCGCTAGCAATAAAACACCTTCGTGTTCTGCTGTCCATTGCTGCTACCCAGGTCCTGGTGTACACGTTACCATTTTCCGCAGTTATCAATTGGTGGTAGTGAGGTTATGTGGCCGTACCGTCGAGCCTAAGTAGCTTTTCGTTTGTTAAAACATGGGGCTGTTTCTGAGCCATGTATTCTGTCTGGACGCAGGATGCTGATGGACAGACAAGTGACGTCGTGGAGGACAGTCGGTCAAAACCAGCGCATGTCAGGACATCGTCAACTCCGCTAAGCCCGGCTAGCGATGTCCACGTGGTCGGACTCCCAACAAGTGGATCGAATGAGAATCGCGGGCCCGGTGTCAAGGCAGCTAGGTTCCCATGCACAGTAAAGTCGATATTACACGGCATCTGCTGCCGTATAAGTTTCTGTAATGAGAATCGCGGTCCAGGTGTCAAGGCAGCTAGGTTCCCATGCACAGTAAAGTCGATATTACACGGCATCTGCTGCCGTATAAGTTTCTGTAATGAGAATCGCGGGCCCGGTGTCAAGGCAGCTAGGTTCCCATGCACAGTAAAGTCGATATTACACGGCATCTGCTGCCGTATAAGTTTCTTTGTGAACGAGCCAGTATACTGCCACTATGTGAGCTGACTAGGATGTTCCTCAATTAAACTACAGCAGCTGGCGCACTAGGTTTGTGTACGGATAAACATATGGTTCACAGTAATGGCGTATTTTCAACCTATGAAATATGGAATCATCGCATTAAATTGNGTGTACGGATAAACATATGGTTCACAGTAATGGCGTATTTTCAACCTATGAAATATGGAATCATCGCATTAAATTGGCAAGTATTTGCACAATTATATTCGTGCAACTTCCCTATATTTACTTCACATTATTTTGGAAATGATACAAAAATATTTATGTTGCTTAATGTTAATAAAAACTAAGTGTACTACACTGGCNTTCACATTATTTTGGAAATGATACAAAAATATTTATGTTGCTTAATGTTAATAAAAACTAAGTGTACTACACTGGCTTGTTAAAAAAAAATTTATTTTTGCAAATTCCTTAATAAGATTTTATGAAACTCTTACTTTAATTTATTTGTAATGTTACAATCATATCTTCAGCAACTAGTTTCCAGGGAGTTCAGTGTACAAATACAAAAAAAAAAAAAAAAAAAAAACAGTGTGCTTGATTTCTTGATTTAAATCAGGTCGAATAATGTAGGTAATTATTTATTTTAAGTAAATTATTATTCTAAAGATAAAGTGTGGTGGCCTTTTGTACTTACGCATATCAATTACTCGGTGGTATGCTCCAAACTTTGCCTCTGCTCTAACACCATTGAATACATTTTGACAAGTAGGCATCTACAACTACGGGAGTCAGTGACAAACGAACTTGTGACAAGGTGTCTGTAAAATTGACTTCATGGTGCATTTCTGATATATATTTATTTCAGCCAATATTTGTGCTTGGCTTAAATAAACGTAAATCGGAAATGTATATATGTAAACATTTTCTCGCAAAAAGATTTTTTTTTTTCACGTTTAGATAAACAAAAAGAAGCACATCTGTTTTGCATGTACTTTAGTTTCAACATAACATTATTGATTTAAATTTTTTATGATTTTTGAGTAATTATGTGAACGTTTTCTTGTTGTACCCTGCATTCTTTGCATAACTGAATGCTTCATTAGTGCATAGTTGTCTCTTCAGATTATTGTGTTTCTTCAGATTATTGCAGCATATGCCAAATAGTAAGAAAAGTAATTGTTCCAATATTAAAAACTTTTTACATTTTTTTTATATCGGTTTAACATGTTAGAACATTCTGAAACAAGCAGAAAAATATTTCATGAGTATATTTTACTGAAATATAGTGTCTGAAGCCCGGAAGTATTTGCATCAAAATGTAACAAATTATAAGATAATTGTTTGGTAAATTAGCTTTAGTTTACCTTGTTCATTTTCAAGCAATGAGAAATAATCATGTTTTTACTAATTATAGAACAAGTTAACAAAAATAATGTTCTTGGTATTTGTCACAAAAGGTTTTTTTGCCCTATAAACCCAACGCTGATGTTTGCGAAATTCCCTATACAAAGAATACCACGGATTCTTATCCACTACGGTTTAAACTTGACTCTCAGCGGTGGAAAACTGTTGCAAGCTACTGTGACCTCCAAACTCGAAGCTGGCTACAATTGGATGGAACTAAGCTGTAACTGCAGATACTTATACTTATGCTGACTCGTTTTATTTGTATTTTAGATAACAAGTTGATAGTTGATATATCTAAACTGGAACATTTTGAAGAGTCTCAGGGGATGGGTTCCAGTTAAGCTAGATTATCTTGTTTAGGACACAGTATTGATAATAACACTAACAAAATTATGTTACAAATTTTCATCACCATCTTGTATTGTTAGGCATGTTTGGGTAGTTTGAATGTAGAAAGGACAGGCTAATGAGAAGGTGATTATGTGGCCAGCAAAAAATTGACTACCATAACTGTTGTGGTGTCGCAGTAAGAATAGGCCTGCGAATGTGTGACAGCATCCGATAATTAGCTATTTGGACGTAATGTTCTAAATGGTGTGTAATGGCTTCCTCAGTTGCAATATTTTGATGATAACGTGCATGTGTTTTAGTATAGAGACAAAAGTCGCAAAGAATGGCAGTCATTTGACTGATACGGTTTTTAAAGGCGATAGAATACAAAAGTGGCATAAGTAATGGAAAATGTACTTATTATTGGATAGGGCACCCTCTATGCCGACGAATTGCAGCAACTCGACGTGGCATCGATTCCACATTTGTATAGATTATTACAGCTGCCCGATAATTGTAGACGTAGGTTCTAGGTCTCTCCAGAAAGTCCCATAGATGCTCTATTGGGTCAATAATTTAGTAGCCAATTGAACGAAAAACGTACAAGGAAATAGAATGTCTCTTCCATGTGGTACTTGCTCCTGTGACACTTTCAATTGCCAATTGTGCGCATTGATTTACCAAGAGCAGCCTAGGTGATGGTCAAATCGACTCGCAAGATGTCGTATCACAACTGCTACAGGTCTGGACACATAAAAAGACAATGCTTATCTTTAACAGTGCTATCCAATGACTTTGAGAAATACGGTGCATCTACCACTGTGTAGTTTCACAGTATTCTGACAGTTGGATATTGTTCCAGTAAGATTTAAGTCGGATATGTATGATTGTTACTATCTGCTGTGAGTAAAATGTAATTTATCTATGTTTGTGACACACATAAATCGTTTGAAAAGGGGTGGTTGTAATGCGAACAAAGAAGCAGCCTTTTTTTTGTGAGTGGAGATTTTCCCTGTGTGTATCTGCTTATCCATCACTGTGCCCTGGCGAGTACTTGGCTTCATTAACTTCAAGTCAGTAGCATAGTTGAATGGCAATCAGTATGCCGGTTTTCGTTTTAAACTTTCAGGAAATTATGATTTTTATTTTGGAATTTTTAGAACGAGTTTGTTGTGAGGTGACGTCAGAGCAGAATCTCCCCGCAAGTCTTGGTCTTCATATTATATATTCCTTTTTGATTCTTATATTGCTCTCATCATACTTTGTTCTTCAGTTTGTTTCAAATAATTTTCATTTTGTGCATTTTGAAAGAAGTGTAAATTGTAAACTATGTGTACTGATGTTCATTGGGATTTCTTGGAAGTGATNCATTTTGTGCATTTTGAAAGAAGTGTAAATTGTAAACTATGTGTACTGATGTTCATTGGGATTTCTTGGAAGTGATGCAGTTATTACCACTGAACAAGTAATCAAGTTATCATTCATTTGAGTACTATTAAGTCAATTGGTAACGTCTAAATCAGCCAAATTGCTCTATCTACATTGCGAAATTGGTGGAATTGAAAAACCACCGAAGGTGACATTCCGCATCACCAGCAATTGGTTACCTGTACAGAACTCTTTCAGAATTATTCCCATGATGACCCGATGTCATATTTGAATTGAAGTTAGTCATAATGCAAACACGTATAATTATTTACTGTCACAAAAACTGAACAGTGTAAAGGTGAAAAGCTTAAAGGGCTAAAACAGTGTGTGTATTGTGCTGTGATATACTTGATAGCAGACACAGAAAAGACATGTTGATGTAACTTCCGGGCTTTGCAAATGGTGATAACATTACAAATATTGTTGTGTACATAGGCAGAAGAGTGAGCAACTGAACTGATGTGATGGGTTGGGGCGTGGGGTTATTCTGTTAAAGGCGAAGTGGCGGCACAGAGAGACACACATACATTCCTTCCATGTAAGTGTGTATTGTCACTACTGTAATGCATGGTAGCTTTGAGGAGCTATGTGGTGGCGGTGAGACGAGAGTGCACGCTTAGTTTCAGCATCTCTGCATGATCTTTATCTTTGCAGGCATACTTCATGTTTCCTGTCGCCTTTATTTTTTTCTCTGGTACATGGTTGGCTGCCTTGTGAAAAATGGTTCTCTGCATCTTAGAGCTACTGTACTTGAACTGTGCATACCTTGTCGTATGAACCTGTAAATTTTGAAGATTTTTCCATTTCTAATATTTACAGTCTGTTACGCTCTGTAAATTCGCAACTTAATGTCTCGCCTTTCTATTTAACAATGCTGCAATATTATTGTGGTTATGGTGATAGGATGATGCAGTATAAGTAATTTGTATCTTTTCGCTGTCTTTGTCTTTACTCTTTAGAAATGTTTATTTTTAATTATACTCTCTTAGTATGGTATTTTTTTTTTAACTAGTTAGCATAACAGAGACTGCAGTCAAGCTTTTTTTGTACGCGTCTCTCCTTTTACTGTATTTTAAAGTATGAAATTAAATGTTACAAAATGACAAGGTACCTTAAACATACAAAATATTTTGATTTTTATAAAACGTTCTGGTGCAAATGGCTTGTATAAATTGATTTTGAAAATTAATGACATTAATGGTGTATTATTTGTACTGGAAACTAATTACTTTGCATTTTTAAGTAAGAATTAGTGTTTCTATTAAAGGTGTATTTTCATGGTTATTATTTATTTATATTTGTAAATATCTATCATTGAACTGTTTTATCATTCTTTCAGAATTACATTCAAGTGTATTTTTGTAATGAGCGGTAATGTGATGCGGCTGGCTGCTTATCTGGCTAAGTATGTGTGTCGCAAGTGCTGTGTGCAGGTTGTAAATGAGTGATGTTGTGTGGACAGTTCACTGGCAGCCAGGAGAGTATCCTCCACATGGACATAGAGGAGGTGGTGAGTCCAGACAACCTGGAAGCCATGCAGCACCGTGGCGTGTCTGCGCAGACTCCATCCATGCACCAGGTAACTTGACATTTAACTATATCCCATGTTATTCCAGCCCACTCCATAAAGATTTAACTCATATTAATCCTCATTAATAGATGAATATAAATTTCTGTACAGTTGTTTGAGAACTTTTTACCTGATGACCGTCTTTCTTGTATTTATATCCAAGTAAAAATGCTCCTGGTTTTCACGTGGTTTTCTTAATTCTTCAATACAACACATTTTCTGTAGTGGTGGAAAGTTAGTACGTAGTATGTATCTTTGACACACTATTACCATCTGCCATCACTTTCGAAGTGATGATGGAGTTAAGGGTCACGTAGAAAATAATATGATTAACATGAGTATATATGAGTTGCTTGAACATTATTTTGTATATTTGCAAGATCGTAATTCATAGTTAGCTATAATCTTAAACTTAAGTTAACATGCCAGAACAGTAATATCAGTGTAAGACAAATGGTAGTGCAGTAAAATTTCGAGTAAATGCGAACAGAGTGGAAACATCAGTTAAATAGTTGTGTCCATTTAGGGTTGAACAAAGTTTGCTGGGAAGTTAAAATAAAGTTAGGTACAACTTTTCTTTTACTACACAGCTTTATTTGGAGTTGTTTACCATCGCAAAATAGTAAGTATGCCAGTAATGTACCACCAAAGAAAAATTGAGAAATATTAAATGTAAAAGTGGCTTATACAAGCACGCTGGATAGTTACCCAGCTGATGGTTTCACAAGTAATATCTATCTTCGAACTTGCGCAACCACAAGTGAGAAATGGTAATGAAAGTTTAAGTTATTACAGTTGCAGACGATAAGTTATCCGAAGCCCTTCAGAGGGATGTCAACATAACTGCAGAAAAGTGTGACCAGCAGTAGTTGGAAAAAGGAAATGAAGTCAGTTTCGAGAGATCCCCGGTTTTACGATGGGAAAACAAACAAACAAAAACATTGGTTGTCAAACTGTCTGGCAAAACTTGTGGAGTGTGCTGCATGAAGCAAAATAAGGATTGAGTGACATAAATGGGCATGAAATGTGTTTCAAAATGAGATATGCAAAAAAAAATTAAAGAGAAGCTTTTTCAGCGGCAGCTCCATCATGCCACGCTGACCCTCGGGTAGACAGATGAGGAGTCATTTAGGAAGTATTATTACTACTTTATGTCTTTTAACAAAAGGGNCATTTTGTGCATTTTGAAAGAAGTGTAAATTGTAAACTATGTGTACTGATGTTCATTGGGATTTCTTGGAAGTGATACAGTTATTACCACTGAACAAGTAATCAAGTTATCATTAATTTGAGTACTATTAAGTCAATTGGTAACGTCTAAATCAGCCAAATTGCTCTATCTACATTGCGAAATTGGTGGAGTTGAAAAACCACCGAAGGTGACATTCCGCAGCACCAGTAATTGGTNAGTTGAAAAACCACCGAAGGTGACATTCCGCAGCACCAGTAATTGGTTACCTGTACAGAACTCTTTCAGAATTATTCCCATGATGACCCGATGTCATATTTGAATTGAAGTTAGTCATAATGCAAACACGTATAATTATTTACTGTGACAAAAACTGAACAGTGTAAAGGTGAAAAGCTTAAAGGGCTAAAACAGTGTGTGTATTGTGCTGTGATATACTTGATAGCAGACACAGAAAAGACATGTTGATGTAACNTAAAGGGCTAAAACAGTGTGTGTATTGTGCTGTGATATACTTGATAGCAGACACAGAAAAGACATGTTGATGTAACTTCCGGGCTTTGCAAATGGTGATAACATTACAAATATTGTTGTGTACATAGGCAGAAGAGTGAGCAACTGAACTGATGTGATGGGTTGGGGCGTGGGGTTATTCTGTTAAAGGCGAAGTGGCGGCACAGAGAGACACACATACATTCCTTCCATGTAAGTGTGTATTGTCACTACTGTAATGCATGGTAGCTTTGAGGAGCTATGTGGTGGCGGTGAGATGAGAGTGCACGCTTAGTTTCAGCATCTCTGCATGATCTTTATCTTTGCAGGCATACTTCATGTTTCCTGTCGCCTTTATTTTTTTCTCTGGTACATGGTTGGCTGCCTTGTGAAAAATGGTTCTCTGCATCTTAGAGCTACTGTACTTGAACTGTGCATACCTTGTCGTATGAACCTGTNTGCCTTGTGAAAAATGGTTCTCTGCATCTTAGAGCTACTGTACTTGAACTGTGCATACCTTGTCGTATGAACCTGTCAATTTTGAAGATTTTTCCATTTCTAATATTTACAGTCTGTTACGCTCTGTAAATTCGCAACTTAATGTCTCGCCTTTCTATTTAACAATGCTGCAATATTATTGTGGTTATGGTGATAGGATGATGCAGTATAAGTAATTTGTATCTTTTCGCTGTCTTTGTCTTTACTCTTTAGAAATGTTTATTTTTAATTATACTCTCTTAGTATGGTATTTTTTTTTTAACTAGTTAGCATAACAGAGACTGCAGTCAAGCTTTTTTTGTACGCGTCTCTCCTTTTACTGTATTTTAAAGTATGAAATTAAATGTTACAAAATGACAAGGTACCTTAAACATACAAAATATTTTGATTTTTATAAAACGTTCTGGTGCAAATGGCTTATATAAATTGATTTTGAAAATTAATGACATTAATGGTGTATTATTTGTACTGAAACCAATTACTTTGCATTTTTAAGTAAGCATTTGTGTTTGTATTAAAGGTGTATTTTCATGGTCATTATTTATTTATTTTTGTAAATATCTATCATTGAACTGTTTTATCATTCTTTCAGAATTACATTCAAGTGTATTTTTGTAATGAGCGGTAATGTGATGCGGCTGGCTGCTTATCTGGCTAAGTATGTGTGTCGCAAGTGCTGTGTGCAGGTTGTAAATGAGTGATGTTGTGTGGACAGTTCACTGGCAGCCAGGAGAGTATCCTCCACATGGACATAGAGGAGGTGGTGAGTCCAGACAACCTGGAAGCCATGCAGCACCGTGGCGTGTCTGCGCAGACTCCATCCATGCACCAGGTAACTTGACATTTAACTATATCCCATGTTATTCCAGCCCACTCCATAAAGATTTAACTCATATTAATCCTCATTACTAGATGAATATAAATTTCTGTACAGTTGTTTGAGAACTTTTTACCTGATGACCGTCTTTCTTGTATTTATATCCAAGTAAAAATGCTCCTGGTTTTCACGTGGTTTTCTTAATTCTTCAATACAACACATTTTCTGTAGTGGTGGAAAGTTAGTACGTAGTATGTATCTTTGACACACTATTACCATCTGCCATCGCTTTCGAAGTGATGACGGAGTTAAGGGTCACGTAGAAAATAATATGATTAACATGAGTATATATGAGTTGCTTGAACATTATTTTGTATATTTGCAAGATCGTAATTCATAGTTAGCTATAATCTTAAACTTAAGTTAACATGCCAGAACAGTAATATCAGTGTAAGACAAATGGTAGTGCAGTAAAATTTCGAGTAAATGCGAACAGAGTGGAAACATCAGTTAAATAGTTGTGTCCATTTAGGGTTGAACAAAGTTTGCTGGGAAGTTAAAATAAAGTTAGGTACATCTTTTCTTTTACTACACGGCTTCATTTGGAGTTGTTTACCTTCGCAAAATAGTAAGTATGCCAGTAATGTACCACCAAAGAAAAATTGAGAAATATTAAATGTAAAAGTGGCTTATACAAGCACGCTGGATAGTTACCCAGCTGATGGTTTCACAAGTAATATCTATCTTCGAACTTGCGCAACCACAAGTGAGAAATGGTAATGAAAGTTTAAGTTATTACAGTTGCAGACGATAAGTTATCCGAAGCCCTTCAGAGGGATGACAACATAACTGCAGAAGAAGCAATTTAAAAAAGTGTGACCAGCAGTAGTTGGAAAAAGGAAATGAAGTCAGTTTCGAGAGATCCCCGGTTTTACGATGGGAAAACAAACAAACGAAAACATTGGTTGTCAAACTGTCTGGCAAAACTTNCGAAAACATTGGTTGTCAAACTGTCTGGCAAAACTTGTGGAGTGTGCTGCATGAAGCAAAATAAGGATTGAGTGAGATAAATGGGCATGAAATGTGTTTCAAAATGAGATATGCAAAAAAAAATAAACAGAAGCTTTTTCAGCGGCAGCTCCATCACGCCGCGCTGACCCTCGGGTAGACAGATGAGGAGTCATTTAGGAAGTATTATTACTACTTTATGTCTTTTAACAAAAGGGNGCGCTGACCCTCGGGTAGACAGATGAGGAGTCATTTAGGAAGTATTATTACTACTTTATGTCTTTTAACAAAAGGGTTTTCCTAATAATGTTAGTTTAAAATACATAGTTTAAGAGAAGAATGGCTCTGTAAGGTTTTGTGTTGACTACACAGAGTGAAATTGGCATAGTCGTTGGCCAAGCACAGAATTCTATGTTATGCGCAGTATTCACACTATAAAAATAGTTGGCTTAATAAATATTGCTTATCAAAGACTCACCACCTCTTCAAAACGCATGGGTAGTGTCATTTAAACAGGCAATTACCTATCTGTATAGACTGTGGAAACACACGATGCCCGCGACGACTGCAATGCACCGTCGGAGGATTGTAGGAGTTAGCCCAACACTGCGATGCAACAAAGAGATACAAGTGTGGATTGGAGTCTCTGGTGTGGAGATCGTCACGAACGCTCGCTCGGACCAGCAGCTCCCAGTGATACGTATTACTGCATATGCATTATAATGAGGCTATTGAATCATCTCCCAGCCACGTGCTATTCGAGCGACAGATGAGAGCATGATGAATAGAAGTGGAAGAGATAGCTGGCAGTGACGTGCCACTTGTCCTGGAGGCAATGCAGAGAACCAAGCAGCCAAATAAGTGCACTAGATGGAGGTGTTTGGACAATCGTCATTGAGATGCAGATGTATGTCATGGAAAAATAAGACAATGGCAAATGTCCAAAAATCTCCATGTAATCATTCTCCCCCCATTGCACTATTCATTCAAAGATCACAAATAAGTGCAGTATAAATTTCAGATCTAAATGTACCCCACAGAAACGGGGAACCACGCTGTGAGCGACAGCTGCAGACAAACGTATATCTCCGAGTCGATTTGTCTGGAGCACAAATCTACAAGATGCGCTAAAACCGATACCCAACACCCACCAGGGATCAACTACCAGAAAACTGTACTTCCACTTACTACAACCGACAGCAATGCGTTTGCNATACCCAACACCCACCAGGGATCAACTACCAGAAAACTGTACTTCCACTTACTACAACCGACAGCAATGCGTTTGCATTAGGTGTTCATGTTCCCACATGTGCACTCATACTTTTCTTCACGCAAACTACTCTGACATAATTCCTGCCAATAAGATGTTTCCTTGTGCGCAACAAGCAGTATCCTCTTGGTCATATTTTGCACTGTTTGAAATTTTTCCAGGATAGCTGCACTTACTGCCAAGTTAAATAAATCTCTGAGACTAAGAATTATATTCTTGACATAGTTTTATAAAACTGTGGAGACATTTTCTTCCCTCTCGTTAGATTCTTGTAGTTTAATTCGGAAATACTGTAATATTCACACAGTTAGCGTTTGCCTTTGTTTGTGGAGTCGGTGCGGTGAGCAGTACTTTCTGCCCGGGACAGCGAGGACCACCGAGCCCAAGGACTGCAGTGGAAGCATTTAGGCTTTCCCCCTCCCACTTTTACCACATCGTGTATTTCTAACTCATTAAATTTATAATTTTTTCAACCAGACGAAAACATGCATTTAAAAGTGTGCCTGGTCCAAGAATTCAACAAAAGTGATTGTAATAATTTTTTTTTTCATGATTAGCTATTGCTGGGTTTTTTTTTCATTTGAACTGTTTTCACACGTATCACAATGTCTACGATGGCCTCTCATCTTGGCTTCAGTGTTTGCAATTCTTTGGTAACACTTCTACATCTCAGCACTGAATCAGTAAAAAAAAATGTTAAGTGTTTTTGGTATATGATCCACTGTTGTTTTATTGCCTGCATTTCTGTCACTTCTTCATTATAATAATAGTTACATCACTACAACACTGCATTCTTTTGGATCTCGCTCATTGTGCTAATTTTTAGCAGAAGTGTGCCAAAATTTAGGTTAGGGAGCTGAAAGAAATTCAGATTTGCTATTAATAAGAGTGTGTATTATTATCCGTACAGTAATTTTAAGGCAGGTATGTTACCTGCAAAAGCATGAAAATTCTTGAAATAAGTTTAAACTGTGTTAGTTTTTTCTTTCACGAGCTATGCAATATTTGCGTTTGTTTGCCTTCAACGTGGCGAAACATGCCACGATAGCTGTTCTGCTCCTGAGTTAACCGTGGTTGACTGTATAATAGAACAACACATCAAGGGTTTTTAATTAATGGTTTTCGTACACGAGAGGTTGTGCATATTTTGTATTTAAAGCAGGCAAAAATTGTATAGCGGAGAACTGAGTAATTTGCATTTAGGACTAGGAATGTTTCAAAGTTGACTAAATGCAAAACGCATTTTACAAAAATACTCTAGGGATTTTGCAGACAAAAGCAGTCACGTTTTCCATTGTGATAACAAAAAGTGCCGCTTGGAAGACTGTCCCGGTGTTATTCTCAGCCTGGATGCGAGGTGAAGGAGNCAGGTATGTTACCTGCAAAAGCATGAAAATTCTTGAAATAAGTTTAAACTGTGTTAGTTTTTTCTTTCACGAGCTACGCAATATTTGCGTTTGTTTGCCTTCAACGTGGCGAAACATGCCACGATAGCTGTTCTGCTCCTGAGTTAACCGTGGGTGCACTGTATAATGGAACAACACGTCAAGGGTTTTTAATTAATGGTTTTCGTACACGAGAGGTTGTGCGTATTTTGTATTTAAAGCAGGCAAAAATTGTATAGCGGAGAACTGAGTAATATGCATTTAGGACTAGGAATGTTTCAAAGTTGACTAAATGCAAAACGCATTTTACAAAAATACTCTANCTGAGTAATATGCATTTAGGACTAGGAATGTTTCAAAGTTGACTAAATGCAAAACGCATTTTACAAAAATACTCTATGGATTTTGCAGACAAAAGCAGTCACGTTTCCCATTGTGATAACAAAAAGTGCCGCTTGGAAGACTGTCCCGGTGTTATTCTCAGCCTGGATGCGAGGTGAAGGAGNCCCATTGTGATAACAAAAAGTGCCGCTTGGAAGACTGTCCCGGTGTTATTCTCAGCCTGGATGCGAGGTGAAGGAGCTTGGCGCTGGGATCACAAAGATGCCACACCAAGGGCACGATACAACAGAAATTCGTGTTAATATGTAGACTAGTTTTACTGCTTGACGACCAACACCGAAAAATAATATAGGTGAATAGTTTCTTGCCAATACATACTACTTTCCTGTACGATAGCAATTAACATTTACCTTATTTTCCTTATTTTTCTGTTAGATCAACTATTTATTTTATTGCCCACAATTACTCCATACGTGAAAATATTGTCACACTTATACCTAGCAGTAAAAAGATTTTACTTTGCTAATTAATATGAAGGATACTTGCACAGAAGGAAAGAACTTTGACACCAATAAAATAGCTGGTTAGACGTATTTACAGGCGTGTCACGCACGTGACGAGATATTTCCTGTTCACATTTTGTCGCAGCCACGTTTGTTGTTCAACTGGCGTTACAGAAGCCTGTTTTGTTGGCGTGGCATGTGTAGTGCTGTTGTGATCCTAGCATGAGGTGTGTGTGTGTGTGTTTGTGCGCGCCAGGGCGTGGTCACCNTGGGGGCAATGGTGGTGTAATGGTTAGACTACTCGCCTCCCACCTAGACGAACCGGGATTGATTCCCGGTGGGGTTGCTCCGTATTTTTGCATGTGGGAATCGTGCCAGACTATGCCGCCGGTCGGTGGGCTTTCTCGGGGATCTCCCGTTCCCCTTGCCCCCTCATTCCGACGCTGCTCCGTACTCACCTCGCTTCACCCTCATCTGCTATCAAGATTTTGATGTTAAGAGCCGCCCAAATCTCTTCTCTCACTTATTCTTTACATTTTTAATGCAAATTTGTAAAATACACACCTCAAAAAAATTTTTTGCAGCTCATGTAACTGGTTGCGCTTGAAGAATATTCGCTGGGACAGTAGGTGCATTACGAAAAGGCATGGGTCAAGTCTTGTGTACAAACTTACTTTCTTTTGGGCCGTGAGCAGGGTAGTAACGAAAANATTACGAAAAGGCATGGGTCAAGTCTTGTGTACAAACTTACTTTCTTTTGGGCCGTGAGCAGGGTAGTAACGAAAAGTCCCGGCAGTGCAAAACAATTTTAGTGAGGTGTGCATCTACTTTCCAATAATTTCACAGTTTTTCTTGACNAAAGTCCCGGCAGTGCAAAACAATTTTAGTGAGGTGTGCATCTACTTTCCAATAATTTCACAGTTTTTCTTGACCAGCACATGAATTCAGTGATCAGACGCAAGGCAATGCTAACTACACACATTTGGACGATGCACAATGTGTGCATTGGTAGATCTGAAGCAGGTCTTTTAAAAGTGCTCACTTTATCAGCCTGTATATGCATGAATATGTGGGAAAAATTAACTAGAAGGAATGTTTGAATGCTTTAAGTGCTACTTTTCGTCATGTGACCGTGGAAAGTGGCAGACAAAAAAGGAAATAAGAACGGCTTTCAGTTAANTTTTAAGTGCTACTTTTCGTCATGTGACCGTGGAAAGTGGCAGACAAAAAAGGAAATAAGAACGGCTTTCAGTTAACCTCGAACCAGCCTCATCAGCAGGTCTAAGTGTGATTTTCCGTATCTGCTGTCGTGGTCTGCTGTGCTGGTGTCAGGATAACAGTTCAAAACAAGAGCCTACAGTTTACCTACACCGTGGTACAGTGGAGTCTCCGTTATCCGTCAGCCTCGGGACCGTCACCGTGACGGTTGAGAGAATAGGCGGATAATAGAAATGCCCCCCTTCCCCTTCACAAAGACACAACAGATACTAGCAAAAATAATGCATACAATACTTAGCACTATATTTTAAACAGGTAGCAATCAATATAAGTATGTACATCACAGTATGTATTTGATATTAAATATTGTAGACTTCTGTTTATTATGTTGATCAAATAACAAAATTGAATACAGTACTATTATTTATATGTTCAGTAGTATAATCCTACATAAAAAGTCTGTCATTTTCCATAGTCCCCATGGGCTAATATCTGTGTAGCGTCTGCCTCTTCTTGCTGCTCGTACCATTCAATGCACTTGGAAAACATGTTTTCAGCATCACTGTGGCTAATTATTTTGAGGCAATCCTTGAGTGTATCATCCTCTTCTTCTTCACTTAAACATTCTACCTCCTGTGTTGCACTTAATGCAAGTTCCTCATCATTTAATATTTCAAAGCCTAGGTCAAACCTGTCAATTCCCAGCCATTGACTTACTTCACCTATAGATGTGTTTTCTCCACCTGGAATCCCTTGACATAGAAACAACAAATGTGAGTCATTCGCATTCCGCAAGCAGAATGTATTTTTACTGGGTATATGTATTACAGTACAGTATACGTATTGTTCAACTCAATAATGTGCTTAATTTGATCTAATATGAAGCGAGAAAAAAATTTATTTAATTTTTAGTTTATTAAGTTTGTTTTTTGTATCCAATTTTATTATTTTACTTGTGTCAGTTTACTGACGGTTAACAGAAACTCACGGTTAAAAGGGTGACGGTTAACCGAGACTCCACTGTATTATGTTCCACATTCAATATTTTGTCTTAATTTATGCAGTTATATGTAATGTTCGTTGCATAATTGTTTGAAATATTTAAACTTGAGCAGTAATATGAGAACCTCATTTAAGAACGTCATATAATTGAAGTAAGGAAATTGGAAACCTAGGTATTATGAAACAAAATAGAATATTTGACTTAGAAGATTAAAACAGAATCAAATTGATTACCTGCTCACTTAATCCTCATACTTTTGACTGAGTAAATTCATCACAGATATGAATTTCTGTAACAATNGTAAATTCATCACAGATATGAATTTCTGTAACAATACGTTCATAGAAAATGTAACATATATTGTTTCTGGTTTTGGCAAGTTGGAATGGATGGCGGAAACACTCCTAGGACACAAGTGATCGACAGGTGGTTTGTGGCTTTGCTCTGAAATAGCCTAAGTGTCATTCCACTTGATATCCCTGGGTAATACGCAATGTGGCTGGCCTCACTTTGCTATGGAGAGAGACTCAGAGTACTTGTGGAGTGGTGGCTGTCTTGCAGGCGCAACCAGCCTTCACTCCTCGCAGAGCACTGCTCAGGATACGGAGGGTAGCATTACGTCAGATGCGGAAAGATGACCAAAATGGAGAGATGTGATTCCCAGCTTTCCGGTTCTTGGGACCGATGTCATCCTTTCCCAGCCATTATTGAATTTACACATTGAGTGTCTGAAAGACATGTGGAGTCACCAGTCGCTGGTATTTTATCCTGCCTACTTCCCTGATATAAGACATATGATAACCTTCATTTCCAGATCTCACTACATGATGATACTGTAAGTGGGCATGATAAAAAAATAAATGTAATAATGTGTCATAATATAATGATTTGAAAGTTAGTACTTCAATATTTGCTGTGTAGGCCCATCACTGGATGTGCACAATCAATGGTATGGTAATAAAGGTATAATATTTCAATTAACTGTATAGAAACTAAGAATGGATTACCATAATTATACACTTAAAGCAGGTTGGATGCAACAGACATGAAAACATGCTGTTGAAGAGGTAGAATTTTGACCTTGAGAATTGGAGGGATGGCAGAACGAAGGTCGCGTCGGGCCTGGCCAGACCTGCTTCAGTGTGGTATATGGCGAAGAGGAACTAAATTGATTTCAATGGTTAAAGGTCGAGACCGTATGACATAATCAAAGATTGCGGAAGTGATGTAACCCAAGTTGGCGGTTCGAGGGGACAGAGTAATCAGTAGGCTAAGTCGAGGTGGAATGGCAGAACAAGAATACAATGTAATATGGTGGATGGAGCACAATTCACTAAATCGTGGTGAAAATTACAAAAGAATGACAGAGAATGAAAGGAAGGTAATTAAGAAAAAAACGAATTCAAAGTTGGTGAACACGGCATGACAGAGAATGTTGGTTTCGAGGCAGCTCGCCTGGTGTCTAAATCGAGAATAGAATCCAATATGTCAGGTGCAGACAGCACCACCTATACTTTAAAAAAGTAAACAAATATGGCTGCCACCTGCCGGCTAAATTGATAGCTCGCCTGGTGACAAAATCAAAAATTAATACACGAGTGCTACCTGTTGAAAATAGAACCGAATGTGGGTGCCGCTTGGGGGCTAAATCGATAAATAATACACTAGCACCACTTATTCTTTAAAACTGGATCCAGGACCTACAGATATGTAAACAAATGACAAACTAAAAAAAAAAAAGAAGAAAAAAAGATGACATGTTGGACATAGGCGAGAGAGAACGACAGCACATCTGGCAGCAAAATCAATAATCAATACACTAGCATCACCTAGATGATGAAAAGTAAACACATGAAATCCAAGATTGTGTGTTAAGCACATGCGAGAGAGATACTACAGCAATGTAAACAAATGACAAACAAAAAAAGAATCAAAAATGAAATTGGTAATTAATACACTAGCTCCACCTAGATGTTGAAAATGAAAACAAATGACAAATGCTATGGTGAGGGGTTGGGGGAGGGGAATAGGAGGGGGGTCAGTCGTCTTCTGAACGTGGTGCTGGGGGAACCTTTGGAAATGTAAATTTTTCAAATAATTTTTTAAATAATTGTTTTATCAATATTTGGAAATTTTTAAAAAATGTTGGATTTTCTTGGAGAATTGGCGATTTTTTCTTGACACGGTCGTAGTCATGGCCGGGAGACATCATAACATGGTGGCTGGTCCTCTGTCCTCTCCAAGCCCAAACATTCTAAATTTCAATTTATTTTTTAAATAATTTAAAAAAAATTACATTAATATATTTAATAAATTTTTGGAAAATTTTATAATTTTTTTTGGATCTTTAGAATCCATTGGGTTCAATGTCACGAGGTTAAAGTCAAAGTTCAAGGTCACCTGGATCCAATATGGCGACCAAGATAACTGTCAGAACCAAGATGGTGGATGGACAGCTCTGACTCAGACTCTGAACCCTGTGTATCTATTTGGCATATCCTATGCCTATTAAATCAATATTGCCACCATTGCTGTGCCCTTGGAAAGAAGCCTCTGAATGGTGTGAAATGAGCTTATTGGACTTTTGGAGGGCTTCTTTTTTGCACGTGGGGGAATCTGTTTTTTTTTATAGAGGAAAATGGGAAATTTCAAGGGGGAAAAGGGAAATTTTAAGGAAAAAATGGCTACCAGCTGACTGGAATAACAGAGCATGAACAGCTTCGAGCTCCGACACCAAACACCATGATACCAAACTCCCCATTTTTCTATTACTTTTATTCAAAAGAAGTTATAAAAGTATTCATTGTGGAATTATAACTTACAGAAATGTGTGAAAAGCAAATAGATTTTACTGTCATATATCATGAAATTCAGAGAACATTAATTCTAATTTAAACTAGTGTAATTGGTTTGCTCGTATTGAGTGGAAGACAACCTGGTGATGTTAATGAATAAATGCAACAGTATCTAATTCAGCATCCCTATCACGATTTGTCGATCTGAAAATAAATTCTACTTGGCGCCATTCACATCTAGGTTCAGAGTGGGATGCCATATCTATGCGCTTTGCAGCGACAGTGACCGGCAGAGGCAGCACACTAGGAAGCCGGGTTTGATTCCTGGTCCAGTTGCCCTGACTTTGGTTTTTAATAGTTATCCAAAATCACTTGCAAATGTGAGTATTAGTATACTTATAGATAAGCACAAGCAACGGCCTTTGACAGTCGCAGCTACTGGTTCGGTACGTGACGACACCGTTCTCGATGCACGGGGTTGAGAGGAACATGAGAAGGAAGGGAGTGCGTGACTGTGGGCAGGTTCGGCGGCGGAGGACGGCTGTACGGACGTCCGAGACTGCGAGCTGGAGAGCTGCAGTTCGACTCCGAGCCACCGGCCGGTGTCTGCGAGCACGCCGCGGCGCAGCAAGAGGTGTTGATGTCCCCACGGAATGGCCACGCCTCGCCGAGGGAGATGAAGCCGCCGCTGGAGTTCCTCTCAGCTCGGCTCTAGGTGTGGCCATGTCTCCCCCGCGGTGCTCCTGTACATACCCCAGACTCTTGGCAGCCAGCACCCGCCTCTCACGCTCTGCATCCGTGTGTATCTCTATGTGTCAGTATTAAGCAATTGTTCATCACTAAAATTGTTGTCGTGTCTTTCAATATTAAAGACGATGTCATCTGTGATGTAAGTGTTAACTACTGCGAGGACAAGCTTTTGAGCTCATGGAAAAGAGCAGCTGATTTACAGAAACAGTCACTGTATTTTTGTGAGGAACATAATTTATGATATNTTTGAGCTCATGGAAAAGAGCAGCTGATTTACAGAAACAGTCACTGTATTTTTGTGAGGAACATAATTTATGATATCTAGATATGTAAACAGGANTTTTGAGCTCATGGAAAAGAGCAGCTGATTTACAGAAACAGTCACTGTATTTTTGTGAGGAACATAATTTATGATATGTAAACAGATACAAAGTTCTTTCATTTTGAAAATTAGTTTCTATTTTAAAGTAGTTAAGTTTTTACTTTCAATTTTATTAATTGTATTTACAAATGCACTTTAAAACTATAAGGTTAACGCTTAAAAATTATGAATGAATTCAATTTTATTAATTGTATTTACAAATGCACTTTAAAACTATAAGGTTAACGCTTAAAAATTATGAATGAAATATTTTTTAAAAAATATGGGCTATATAATTTTTTGAAATACGTCAGAATAATACATGTCTCATAATAGTGTTGTGTTTATATCTTTGATACTTGTGAGTTGAAAAATTCTTACCTTTAAAATTAAATGTTATATGGTGTGCAGAGACTAGTGCCATTATGATTCCACAAATTTCAGTCATGTTGAAATAATTAAAATCACAGAAATAATTCTATAAATCTCTTAGCTTCTTATCGCAAATTTTTGTTAAATACTTTTAATAAAATTGTTTTATCACAAGTGTTTGCAGTTCAAGGCTAAATACATTTTGCTAGAACTGTAGATTAGACTTTCTGACAGTAATATTTCTACATACGAGTTCTTATCTCTTATAAGAGAAGTGTTTTTTAGAAAATAATATACTATGTTTGAAATTCTGTTGTTTAATACTGACATAATAAATTCCCTAAAATTGAAAACTGTGTAGTGTCGTAGCTGCATAGATATTTCCATTGTGTAAATATTTTAAAACCTGTTTTTTTCAACGGTAAAATGAGTACCCTGGTTCACTTGATCATCTTGATTGACTACGTGAGTGTGTAACATGCAGGTTATGTCATAAGATTTTTATTACTATATTGCAGATAAGTTATCATTTCCTGTTTTTGACTTTCATCTGTGTTTTGTTTTGTTCCAAGGTAACATGCATTTTTATTTCTGTTCCATTACATTTCCAGGTCACCGAGGAAAATTTTTGTACCTTTATTTTTTCATGGTGTTTGGATATGTATTGTAACATGATGGGATAAAATGTTTTCCCAGAATCATATTGCAATGTATTCCCCATGTGGCATTGGATAAATGCCATATTTTAAGTTAGGGTTTTTTTAAAATAGGTTTTGGTTATGAATGTGTTTCTGCAGTGCACGACTTAATTTTTGTAGTTTGTGGTCATTACTCGTGACAGTACAACGAGAAATTAGTCATTATTGTTATGCTCTACGACAAAACCTAAGAGACTTAACATTTATCCATTATTGCACACTGCAGTCTATAATCTATGTCTTTAGTACAATACAAAAGCATGTAACGTATAAATATTATTTGTAAAAAATCAAAATGAATTACATTGTTGACTTAAGACCATAAACCAGATTTTCGAATGAGTCATACGTAGCTTAGCGAATATTGGGGGTGGGGAGTTGTCACATTACTTTCAGCCAGCAGGGGCAACATAATGTAAGAGAGCGAGAANGGGATGTAAATGGGTACTATCAGAACAAGTTTGAGACTAGACCCTTCTGGAAACAATAAGTTAACACCTATGTTGTAACATATGTGCAATTGAAAATTTCAATTGCCTGTTGAATTTTCAATATTGACACTATAGTAAGGGACACTTTTTCTCCCTAGAAAGTTTGAACAACTGAATTCTTGCCTATTCAGGTCATGGCTTAAGTAAAACAAAGTACAAATTTCTTTTCTTAGGAATTAAAATTCTATACCTAGGGGAATCCTCACATGCAATGGTTTTTTTCACTAAAATTTAGTGATCAGTTATGAATGAATCTAAATTTTCCCACTTTTGCGTAGGTGCTTTTATAAAGTTTCAGAATAGTTTTCCTTATTTGGGCTGGTTGCTAGAGGCACAGAAAAGTTACGCTCCTGAAAATTCTGTACATCTTAGATCATAGATGACAAAATCAGTAAAATTGTCAAGAGAGTAATTATAATGAATCAAAAATTAGTAGTTTCTTTCTTAATGCCTTGTCAGTGTGTTACATAATGACAGACATTGATATATGTCAAATATTGGATATGCAATATTTTCGTTACACTATAAATATGCTGCCATTATGACGAGTGTTCGAAACAAAAGACAAATTTTACTCAGCAATATCCCAAACAGAAAGTAAACTGGTCTAACACTTTTCTTGTACTTACAGTATCTTTCAGTCAGAGCTTGNGCTGCCATTATGACGAGTGTTCGAAACAAAAGACAAATTTTACTCAGCAATATCCCAAACAGAAAGTAAACTGGTCTGACACTTTTCTTGTACTTACAGTAAGTTGAGCAGAATCACATTCAAAACCTAAATAAAAACAACTGAGTTATATTGTACAGTACTGGGAGAGGCATTCATACTTGTGTTACAGGAGTATCTCAGTATTGTTATTGGAATTGTAGGTGCCAGTTTTCACTTTAACTCACAATGTTTAAATTGTGTTGTATATGTTATGTAAATGTGCTTAGAAATTTTTTTATTCCATAATGAAGCGTGCTTTGTTGCGATGACGAAGAAATCTAGAACGCTGTTCCTGGATCTAAAAAAAAAAATGGTGTTGATGCTTATAATAAATTAAGTACGTCTCTCTGTATCTATTACTACAATGTCGAATACTGGAGACTGCATAAGAGGTATGGGTATGATTAATTGAACTAGTAATTTTATTTACATAAAATGGAATATATTTTTCTAGCTAGCATTGTCAACAAGTAAGATAAAATGGGCCTGTGGCTAATGGAGAAATTCAGATTCTATTGAGTGTGCAGTAAATTTGAGTCATTGCTATGGAATTATTTGTGTGTTTATGCTCGTCACGGAGACGAACAGAAGGGAAGTCCTGACAGCAACGTTACCTCCGCTGCATTTCCTACTCAGACCTTGCCTTTGGTTGCGCTCAGTCGTGGATTGCAAAATGAAGTTTAGAAAACTAGAGGCAGCCTTCCGACACCGGGTCAACAGACTTGATACAGATACTTAAAGTTATGTTGGTAAATATACAATTTCCACAGCTCTACTTACTGCGTGGGTTGTGCTTACTTCGGCAATCTCTGCAGCCTACGGGTACAGCAAACTGCGGCTTCTTCTGGAGAGCTTTCACTTTCATTAACGCTTAATGGAGTCGTGGAGGAATGTGCACGCTCTTATTGTCAGGTTGTCAACTGGTGTTAATTTCCCATTGCTCGTTGTTGGTACTGTGCTACGCAGCATCTCCTGTCCGAGATGTACGGTCGGATGTTCTCGTTCCAGCTGCGAACACAAGCCTTTACACTCCAACTCGTGCGCACACGTGCATGCACGCATTCCTAACAGAGCTTTTTGCCACGAAACCAGCGTAAATGAAATATGTTTGAGGCGAGTCAAGTGGTATTCACATACAGCTGTTGAAAAATCTTAATTTATTTATTGTGTTTAGTTAGTTTTATTAAATCTAAACCTTTCAGCAACTCNGTTTTATTAAATCTAAACCTTTCAGAAACTCTGAAAGCGTGTCTGATAAAACACTAAGATCAGATTCATGTTGCTTTTGACTGTTGAAAGTAGATTTTCATATTTTAAAAACATTTAAAACTATTTTCATTACGTTAATTAATTTTTGCTTATTTACCAATAATAACATATTTAAACTTTAAATTAGATAAGTGAATTTAATAATTTGTGACAACTCAACAAACTACTGTGGTCAAAATACATATTATGGATAGTATTATCAATTTTATCTCAAATATATTTTAATATGTTAAAACATTCTAGCTAATTAAATGTCATATAAGCCCTACATAGAAAAACTAACAGTAGAACTCAGAAAATGTGGAAGGTCAGTGGACAATTTCCTGAGCAGTACTGAAGCTATAGACTGTGCTTAATGGGATAGAACACTTTTGTCTTTTCACCTGAACTTCATGTGATTACACGCTAAATTTCGTCTCAGGGNAGTGCTTAATGGGATAGAACACTTTTGTCTTTTCACCTGAACTTCATGTGATTACACGCTAAATTTCGTCTCAGGGTTTTCTGTAGTGTCGATAATAATGCCGCCAAATAAATAACACTTAATGAATTCTGTTTGGTTTTTAAATATGGCTTACGATCAATTAAAATTGTGACTACCAAATATTGATGATTGTTGGAACATTCACGCCCAAATGACAGAAATACTTGTGTGTCTATTAATCAAACTTATTTAGAATTTAGCCGGGAAGTCGTGTAATAAATAAAAGTTTTTACAAACAGGAATTTNTGTCTATTAATCAAACTTATTTAGAATTTAGCCGGGAAGTCGTGTAATAAATAAAAGTTTTTACAAACAGGAATTTAAAAAATATATCTTCATAATTATTTTATGAATATGCATATGTTGGCTGCAGTGGGGAGGGTTGTCAGGACTGTCCTGTATTGTGTGTGTGTTGTCAATCATTGTCCTTGCGTAAAACAATAACAAATTATCGCATACATTTTTGACCTAAAAATGATGAACCCATTCGATGTTGAAAATATATTAGTTTGTTTAATTTTTAATTCTGCTAAATATCATGTTCCTATATGTGTAACTTTGAAGANCTGAAAGCGTGTCTGATAAAACACTAAGATCAGATTCATGTTGCTTTTGACTGTTGAAAGTAGATTTTCATATTTTTAAAACATTTAAAACTATTTTCATTACGTTAATTAATTTTTGCTTATTTACCAATAATAACATATTTAAACTTTAAATTAGATAAGTGAATTTAATAATTTGTGACAACTCAACAAACTACTGTGGTCAAAATACATATTATGGATAGTATTGTCAATTTTATCTTCAATATATTTTAGTATGTTAAAACATTCTAGCTAATTAAATGTCATATAAGCCCTACATAGAAAAACTAACAGTAGAACTCAGAAAATGTGGAAGGTCAGTGGACAATTTCCTGAGCAGTACTGAAGCTATAGACAGTGCTTAATGGGATAGAACACTTTTGTCTTTTCACCTGAACTTCATGTGATTACACGCTAAATTTCGTCTCAGGGTTTTCTGTAGTGTCGATAATAATGCCGCCAAATAAATAACACTTAATGAATTCTGTTTGGTTTTTAAATATGGCTTACGATCAATTAAAATTGTGACTACCAAATATTGATGATTGTTGGAACATTCACGCCCAAATGACAGAAATACTTGTGTGTCTATTAATCAAACTTATTTAGAATTTAGCCGGGAAGTCGTGTAATAAATAAAAGTTTTTACAAACAGGAATTTTAAAAATATATCTTCATAATTATTTTATGAATATGCATATGTTGGCTGCAGTGGGGAGGGTTGTCAGGACTGTCCTGTATTGTGTGTGTGTTGTCAATCATTGTCCTTGCGTAAAACAATAACAAATTATCGCATACATTTTTGACCTAAAAATGATGAACCCATTCAATGTTGAAAATATATTAGTTTGTTTAATTTTTAATTCTGCTAAATATCATGTTCCTATATGTGTAACTTTGAAGANAATGTTGAAAATATATTAGTTTGTTTAATTTTTAATTCTGCTAAATATCATGTTCCTATATGTGTAACTTTGAAGAATAATGAAGTTGAAGGCCCATGAAGTTCTGTAGATGTAATCTCGTCTACTCCACCGCGACGACAGCTGTGCAGCTCCATGCGGTCATGCAGACCGATCTCGCAGGGAACTCACCAGTGTTACGAGCCTACGGTTCAGCCGTAGTCTATCGACATTGCAAGTGTTATTCTGAAACTTCCAGTATTTCCTATATAAAACTATTAGGAAAAGCCGTACACTTCATAAATTTACGTGATAATTTGGCAACTTTCAAAGCTGGTACTTAAGTGCAATAGCACTTGAATGAACTGTGCTTGAGGAAAACAGACAAACAATATAAATTGAATACTACAAAGATTGTGCTGGAGAGGAAGCTAAGTAGGTCGTTACATTTGCACGGTGCATTTCTCAGTAGTCTGAGGAATCATTTTCAAAATGTTACCATTATTTTTAAGTCAATGCCGTTGTGTTTGATTTTCTACTTTGTTGAAATTCCACAAATAGTTGTAACAGAAAAATGTCAAGTGGTTTTTTTTTTAGTGTTTGTATGCATAGTAGTAAGATTGTACTGTACAAGACTTATGTTTGTTACTTTCTACTCATAACAATAGATACAAACATCATGTTACTGCATTCGGTTGAAATAAAATATATTGCCAATGGAGGTGTAGATAAAGCTTTGAAGAAAAATGTTAATGCCAGGTTAAAAATGAAAGAAAACAGTGATGAGTTTCTTTTTTGAGCGAGAAAGTTGACAGCAGGGTTTGGACATCTACTGTCGTCCAGTTACTTTCAGCACAGGGGCTAGATGGAACACTAGTAGTATCATCTTTGGCTCCTTCACTAATTGTAATGTAATAACTAGTTATCTGACGACTATCTATATCACTGCTATTGCAAATCACAAATTATCTTAGATACGTGTTATCTTAGATTTGTTTCAAAATCTACCCCAAGTTATGAAAGTAACCATTTGCGATTGAAAATGATGTCATTATAAATGAACTGTCACTATATTTGTAAAAATTAACTATGTTTTATATATACTGTATTTATTTAAAATTAATTAATGTACTTAAGCTATAAAAATACATTTTATAAGGAAAACTTTTTTTTTTTTTTTTCCCCCCCCCAAAGATTGTGCGAAATTCAAGACTGGTTTCTGGAGAAAATAAATAAACAGGATACACTGAGTCAAAAGTTGTATTTTCTAATATGCATAATGATAGCAAAACTAGTGTTCCTTTCTTATAAAATATTTCCAAAAATAACAAGGAATGTGGGAGATCCATACCACATACCATACTTTATATTAGCAACCAAATAGTGTCTGATAACATAATTTAAATACTGATTTACTTCAATGATGCGCTTACAATCAGTAGGTAATTTTGCTGTGTTTGGTGACCAGAAGTTGAAGATACTGTTAAACAATTTCGTGGAGCGATCCAACACCATCAATGCATCCAGGCATAATTTATTTTGTTTTATTAATTTTTTATTTATCATTTTGTTTGGGGACAACTGCTGCTGGCTGAGATGCCATATGCCATGTTTTATTCCATCACAAGATGGCTACTCAACTCTAAAAATTTTCTGTTTTACTCTAAAAAAGGCCTGTTTGACATTTGAAAATGCCTGTTTTGTCTCCAAAATTTCCTTTTTTCTCCCCATAACCTTCTCATTTTTAGAAAAATTTGTGAAAAATGCTTGCGGCTTAATGTGGCCGAACACTTGCAAAGGTTGCTAAAACATCAGCCGCAGTAAGCAGTCGATAAAATCAAATTATTCAAACATTATTTAAATATTAATTTTTTTAATTTGTATTTAGTTTATGAATTAAACATTAAAAAATGTATTCATGATGAATACTAACAAAATTTCAACTATTATGTAGCCCAATCATAATACTGCCATACTGGACTTAATAGGAAACCCCCCCCCTCAACACCCCAATGACCACCACTCGTTACCATCACTCTTCCCCCTCCCAACTATATCTACCCCATTGTTTTACATACTGTCTTGTGCATCATTCCAAGAATGGGAAATGCACTGAAGGAATTAACAGACCAGTATAAACCCCCCCAAAATCCCATCCCACAACACAGGCTTTCGCTCATACCACAACAGTAAAACCCTACCCCCTTGCCCCCACGCCGCAAATTGCATCGCCCCACCCTCGTCTGCCACATCTTCACACTCCGCTCGCGAGGTAGGTAGTCAGCCTTGACAAAGCAAACAAACTGACACCTAGAAATCAATGCATCCCTACATAATTTATTTTATAAAATTTTTATAACATTCAAAACATGTCTAAATTATTTCAATAATATATTTTTAATGCAAAATCCTACGAATATTATAAATGCGAAAGTGTGTTGGTTTGCCCTTTCACGTCGCAACGGATCGACGTGATTTTTTGCACAGAGATAGTTGGAGGGCCGGGAAGTGACATAGGCTACNTCGCAACGGATCGACGTGATTTTTTGCACAGAGATAGTTGGAGGGCCGGGAAGTGACATAGGCTACTTTCTATCCCAAAAAAATGTCTCATTCCCGCAGGTGAAAAAAAATTTATGTCGGTGCCATAAGGGGGTACCATAATGTATACAATAATTGTGGTACAGTCATTAGGTCAATATTTTGCATACCATACAGGTGATATAGCGTACCATAATTATGGTACAAAATACCATAACTTCGGTACTTTGTACGATAATCCAGAAATTCGTTCCATAATTGACGCTGCACCACCCAAGCTTGGCTGGGCCGATTGAAGCAGACTTTGGTGGCTGGGCTTTATTTCACGCCGGCTTTTATCGCTGGCCATATGAATGACTTCGCTGAATTTCTTGACAAANTCGCAACGGATCGACGTGATTTTTTGCACAGAGATAGTTGGAGGGCCGGGAAGTGACATAGGCTACTTTCTATCCCGAAAAAATGTCTCATTCCCGCAGGTGAAAAAAAATTTATGTCGGTGCCATAAGGTGGTACCATAATGTATACAATAATTGTGGTACAGTCATTAGGTCAATATTTTGCATACCATACATGTGATATAGCGTACCATAATTATGGTACAAAATACCATAACTTCTGTACTTTGTACGATAATCCAGAAATTTGTTTCATAATTGATGCTGCACCACCCAAGCTTGGCTGGGCCGATTGAAGCAGACGTTGGTGGCTGGGCTTTATTTCACGCCGGCTTTTATCGCTGGCCATATGAATGACTTCGCTGAATTTCTTGACAAATACTGTAACTTCTCCCTATAAGTTTATTACTATAACCATGCGAGCGAAGCCGCGAGTACAGCTAGAAGATTTTTAATTTTAAAATATGTGAAACTTGAGCTTAACCGTGACCGCTGGTAACCTGTAAAAAGGGAAAAATTTCACGCGGAGGCAGGTGGATTCGAACTGATGATGCCTTGGTCCCACTTTGATGCATAAGAGAACAGCAGTGAGTGGTGCTACTTAAATGTTGTATACAGTTTTTGCAAGTCAGGTTGAAAGCATGGCATCTATAAAACCTCAGCTGCTACGAATATTTACAGGCATAGGTGAATACTATAATTTGCAAACTCTTAGGAACAGACTCGTGAAATTCAGTTTGTAAGTACTATTTCTAGCTCCGAGAATGTATGTATGGGATAAGTCCTTTATAGGCGTACTGGTTTGCTAAAGTTTTTAAAAAAATATTTGCAATATTGTGTTTTATTTAATGAAATCGTACCAATGTGGTAACATCATAAGGTTAGTATAAAAAATAGTGTTCAATTTTTTTATTTTTTTTATTTATTATAATACCACACAAGAACAAAAAAAAATATTCAAGTTTGCCCTGCATTAAACTCAATACAGAGAAAATAGCAATGTAGCACTACTCAAATTTAAAATGCATTTAGTTTATAATTCACTTCTGCAAGAAACCATTCGGTTATGGCCAACCATATAATTTTGACTTTGTTATAAAATTATAGTTACTAACCAACAGGAATGCGAACAATTACNACCAATGTGGTAACATCATAAGGTTAGTATAAAAAATAGTGTTCAATTTTTTTTTTTTTTGTTTATTATAATACTACACAAGAACAAAAAAAAATATTCAAGTTCGCCCTGCATTAAACTCAATACAGAGAAAATAGCAATGTAGCACTACTCAAATTTAAAATGCATTTAGTTTATAATNTGCCCTGCATTAAACTCAATACAGAGAAAATAGCAATGTAGCACTACTCAAATTTAAAATGCATTTAGTTTATAATTCACTTCTGCAAGAAACCATTCGGTTATGGCCAACCATATAATTTTGACTTTGTTATAAAATTATAGTTACTAACCAACAGGAATGCGAACAATTACATTGTTTTGTAGAAATATTCAAATGTAAACTTCATCTGCATTATGATATCATGTTCTTCTCTGATTAACTATATAAATTATCAAATAAAATGTATTATTTCGACCTCCCTTCATTAAAATTCTCTTAAATACCAGCAAGGATGCGAACAACCTACATTGTTTTGTAGAACTGTTCAATAGTAACTGCATCTAAAATATTATGCACTTTTCTTAAAAACTGTTTTAACTATTAACGAGCATGTACTTTTGACTCTTGTGCTTAAAACACAATGCAGAATAAGAAGGGATGTAAACCACACTTGTAGATATTTTGCACTACTCAAGTGTAAACTGATGTGAACTTATCACACACTTATGCAAAAAACAGTTCACATTATTTGCAAAACTATAATTTTGTTTCTCCACGTTAAAGTGGTGTTAATAAAACGCAGGGATGCAAACAATCACATTGTTTATAGAAATGTACATGGGTAAACTGATTCTACATTATCTTGCTCTTCTCTTAAAAACTGTGTAAATTACACAGGCCTGCGATGAAAAAAATACAAGGGAATTGATAGCTGAACTTTATGTATTTTTTGGTGCTAATTANAGGCCTGCGATGAAAAAAATACAAGGGAATTGATAGCTGAACTTTATGTATTTTTTGGTGCTAATTAAAAAAAAAATAATGAAAAATGTTTGTTAAGTTTTCTTGAAAAATGCATGTAACTTGGATTTTTATGAACATTTATCATGAAAAACATTTCTTGGCGTTGAATTTCTTCCCTCCCTGCCTGACCATCATTCTACCATGGTGAAACCTGCAGAATACCCCTCTGTGACAGCTCNAGGCCTGCGATGAAAAAAATACAAGGGAATTGATAGCTGAACTTTATGTATTTTTTGGTGCTAATTAAAAAAAAAAATAATGAAAAATGCATGTAACTTGGATTTTTATGAACATTTATCATAAAAAACATTTCTTGGCATTGAATTTCTTCCCTCCCTGCCTGACCATCATTCTACCATGGTGAAACCTGCAGAATACCCCTCTGTGACAGCTCCCCGTCGCCGTCCCCCCCTCCTCGTCACAATCTTTCTCTATTAATAGCGGCGCGCACATCCTTATCTTGATTCGCTGAACTCGCAGGAACGCTCACTAAGCGAGCATAATTGGCAGTCACCTTCTAGTTGTTTGAGCTTAACGGTTGCTTTTCTCTGTGTGTTTCGTGAAACATGGCTTCGAGTTCGAGACGGTGTGAAAATTTGCCAGATGACTTCTGTTACATATGCGGCGAATACAGTGTTATTAAAAATCGCATGAGGAGCATTACAGACTATACAAGACAACTTTATCTTGCGTATTTTGGCACGAAACTCTGAGACCAGGACAAATCGTGGACTACTCATAAAGATTGTGTGCAGTGTCTCAATGATCTACGCCTCTGGTTCAAAGGGAAGAAGACTGCTTTACGATTTGGAATTCCTATAACATGGAGGGAGCCGACAAACCACTCTGACGATTGTTACTTTTGTTCCTGCCATGTCCGTGGTTATACCCGCAAAAATCAAAAGCTAATCTCTTATCCTGATAACATTCCATCGGCCATACGCCCCGTTCCTCACGGACCTGATGTGCCAATGCCTTTGCCTCCACCTGAATTGTCAGTCATCTCTTCAGAGTCTTCAGACTTGGAACATCCAGATCAAGGCTCTGATACCGAATATAAGCCCTCTGGAGGCGATTCACCTCAGACCTTCATTCAGGTAGAACTTAATGATCTAACTAGAGATCTGGGCCTTTCGAAAGAGGCAGCTGAATTGTTCGGCTCCAGATAGAAAGAAAAAAAAACTTATTGGCCAAAGGAACCTCTTTTTATTGGTACAGGAATCGGGAAAAGGAATTTGTTAAGTACTTTGAGGAAGAGGAGAACCTGGTCTATTGTTCCGATATTCCCGGATTGATGAGCAAATTTAACATCACCTACGATAAAGATGAATGGAGACTGCTTATAGATTCATTAAAAAGGAGCCTTAAAGCTGTACTTCATCAGGGAAGCCGGTATGCATCTGTACCAGTTGGACACTCGGTGCATTTAAAAGAACGCTATGAAAACCTGGCTCTCGTCCTCAACAAAATAAAATATGCAGACCACGGTTGGACAGTTTGCTGTGATTTGAAAGTTATCTCCATGCTTCTGGGTCAACAAGGCGGATTCACAAAGTACCCATGTTTCATTTGTGAGTGGGACAGCCGTGTTAAAACTCAACATTGGGTCATAAAAGAATGGCCTAAAAGACAAAATCTTGANTAATGATCTAACTAGAGATCTGGGCCTTTCGAAAGAGGCAGCTGAATTGTTCGGCTCCAGATAGAAAGAAAAAAAACTTATTGGCCAAAGGAACCTCTTTTTATTGGTACAGGAATCGGGAAAAGGAATTTGTTAAGCACTTTGAGGAAGAGGAGAACCTGGTCTATTGTTCCGATATTCCCGGATTGATGAGCAAATTTAACATCACCTACGATAAAGATGAATGGAGACTGCTTATAGATTCATCAAAAAGGAGCCTTAAAGCTGTACTTCATCAGGGAAGCCGGTATGCATCTGTACCAGTTGGACACCATTTGTGAGTGGGACAGCCGTGTTAAAACTCAACATTGGGTCATAAAAGAATGGCCTAAAAGACAAAATCTTGAACCAGGCACCAAGAATGTGATTCGGAACAGCTTAGTTGAGCCACAAAAAGTATTGTTACCCCCTCTGCATATTAAATAAGGATTAATGAAGCAGTTTGTCAAGGCTATTGCAAAAGATGGCGATTGTTTCAAATACCTGTGCAAAAAGTTTCCAGGTTTATCCGAAGCAAAGTTGAAAGAGGGAATCTTCGTTGGTCCAGATATCCACAAGCTTATGAAGGATAAAGAATTTGAGACTCACGTGACAGGAAAAAGAAACTTGGGTTGCCTTCAAAGACGTCGTCAGTAAATTTCTGGGTAACTACAAGGATCCTGACTATAAACCTATTGTAATGAATATGCTGGACAAATGTCAAGCGTTGGGCTGCTCCACGAGTGTCAAAATACATTTCCTTCACTCACATGTGGACTTTTTCCCCGAAAATTTAGGAGCAGTCAGCGAAGAACAGGGTGAAAGGTTCCATCAAGACATCAAAGATATGGAGCGCAAATATCAAGGAAGATGCGACAAGAACATGCTCGCCGACTACTGTTGGATGTTAACACGAGATAGGTCTGAGATTGGACATAAAAGAAGAACGTCAAAAAGAAATTTCAAAGGAAAAAGAGTACGAACTTAAATAGAAACTGTTGTTTTGTTTTGTTATGTTTTTTTCTCACTTTCATGTAGACATACAATTTGCTGCTCTTCATCAATCGTCTATTTTATGTAAGGTACCTTAATAAAAACTAATTAAAATTCTATGTTGGTTTTTTCTAGAAACTCCACCATNTAAATTTGTTTCGAACTTTTATGTACACATACAATTTGCTCCTCTTCATCAGTCGTCTATTTTATGTAAGGTACCTTAATAAAAACTAATTAAAATTCTATGTTGGTTTTTTCTAGAAACTCCACCATAATTTGATGTAAAAAGTCTAAACTCAAGGGAACTTTCTGTTTTTCTCTCGACCAGAGGCGGCTCGTGCGATCTGGCAGATAGTACATGCAACATTGTTTGAGAGAATTCCTTTTCAAATAGGAATTCAGCCAATATATCGATATCGATTTTACAAAAAATCCTGACGTGATGGAAAAAAATGGAGGTCATCTTCGAAATCAGCACACGAAATAATGTACAAATCAGCAAAAACTTCTCTTGTATTTATCGAAAACTTCAATTTCGCAGGCCTGTGTTATCAACGAACATGTACCCCATTGAAACAGTTTCACTGAACACTACGGAACAGCGATGTGAAAACATGCACAGTTGTGTAGAAACACTCGACGGTAACCTGCTTTCAGACCATCAGTCTCTTCTGCAAGAAACTGTTCAGGTATTTGCATTCATGTTATTACGACCCTCCTGGTTAAAACACACTTGATAACAAGCAGCGATGTGAAAACACGCACAGTTGTATAGAAACACTCGACGGTAACCTGCTTTCAGACCATCAGTCTCTTCTGCAAGAAACTGTTCAGGTATTTGCATTCATGTTATTACGACCCTCCTGGTTAAAACACACTTGATAACAAGCAGCGATGCAAACAATTACGTGGTTTTGTCAAAAATATTGAAAACTGCAGCAAAATTATTATGATCTTAAAAAAAACTGTATAAATGATTGACACACCTTGTACTTTGAACTCCTTTGCATTAAAATCAATGCGGAACAAGAAACGATGTGAAAAGCATATACAGCTATGAAGTACTACTCCATTGTAAACTGGTTTCACTTTGTCAGTCACTTCTACAGGAAACTGTTAAGTGTTATTTTCAACAATAGGATTTTGATTCCCCTGGCTAAAATTATGTTAATTATATGCATGGATCCAATTGACACGTGTAGTTTTGTAGAACTATTCAATGGTAAACTGTATAGTACAGCTATTAAATAGAAAATTGTGCCTGCTTTTTCATGACATTCTCTTAAAAACGACTATGTACTTTGGACTCCAATACAGAAAAGTAGCGGTGTGAACAACGCACGTGGTTATGTAGCTCTGTTACAAGTGTAAACTGCTTTTCTCATACCTGTCACTTCTGCAATAAATGTCACATTATTTGTACTATACTGTATACAACACTCAGCACTACTCGAGTGTATAGTGATTTTACTGTATCAGTTACTTCTGCAGAAAATAGTTAGATATATTTGGAACCATATAATTCTGATTCCTCTGGTTAAAACACACAGTGATGGGAAAAATAACATTGTTTTGTCAAAATATTCAATNACCATATAATTCTGATTCCTCTGGTTAAAACACACAGTGATGGGAAAAATAACATTGTTTTGTCAAAATATTCAATAGTAAACTGCACCTACATTATTATGCTCTTCTCAAAAAACGTGTGAATTATCAACGACCATGTACTTTCGACACCTTTTCATTAAACACTATGTAAAAAGAAGCAATTTGAACAACATATTTAGTTATGTAGCACTACTCAAGTTCGAAATGTTTTTTACTTTATCAGTCACTACTGCAAGAATATTCAATTTTATTTCAAACCATATAATTTCGAATTCTCTGGATAAAATATTGTTATNACCATATAATTCTGATTCCTCTGGTTAAAACACACAGTGATGGGAAAAATAACATTGTTTTGTCAAAATATTCAATGGTAAACTGCACCTACATTATTATGCTCTTCTCAAAAAACTTGTGAATTATCAACGACCATGTGCTTTCGACACCTTTTCATTAAACACTATGTAAAACAAGAAGCAATTTGAACAACACATTTAGTTATGTAGCACTACTCAAGTTCGAAATGTTTTTTTACTTTAGCAGTCACTACTGCAAGAATATTCAATTTTATTTCAAACCATATAATTTCGAATTCTCTGGATAAAATATTGTTATTNCAGTCACTACTGCAAGAATATTCAATTTTATTTCAAACCATATAATTTCGAATTCTCTGGATAAAATATTGTTATTTAGGAAGCAGTGATGCAAAAAACATATGTTGTTTTGTAGAACTATTCAATTATAATCTGCACCTACATCATCATACTCTTCTTTTAAAAACTAAATTAACTATCAACGACAGTGTACTTTGGACTAATTTGCAATAAACACAATACAGAAAGAGAGGCAATGTCAACAACAAATATACTATGGAGCAATATTCAAATGTAAACAGTAACTTGTGCAGGAAACAGTTAAAGATATTTCCATATAAACACTGTTAAATACAAACAGGGATGTGAACAACATACAATGTTTTGTTGAACTAATCAATGGTAAACTGCGTCTGAACTATCTAGTTCCTATCTTGAAAACTGTGTTAATTATAAACAATCATGCACTTTCGACTTTTTCTATATTGTGTTTTAACACAATAGAAGTGATGTGAACCTTACTTTTAATTATTTTGCACTACTCAAGTGTAAATTACTTTTAATTCATAAGTCGCTTGTGCAAAAAAATTTCATGTTATTGGCAACTACATTATTTCAACTCCCCTGTTTAAAATACTGTTACTAACAAACAGGGGTGCGAACAACCACATTTTATTGTACAACTATTCAAAAGTAAACTGCACATACATTTATGCTCGTTTCATAAAATGTTTTTTCAACAACCACATACTTTCAAATTCTTTGCATTAATCAACTGTAAACTGATTTTACATTATCAGTCACTTCTGCAAGAAACTGTTCAAGTTATCTGCAACCATGTAATTTCAACTAACCTGGTTAAAACACTAATAACTACCAGCAGGGATGCGGTTGATACACACTGTTTTGTATAACAATTCAACTGCATCAACATTATCACGCTTTTCTCTTACAGTTTTCCTTTAAAAACGATACAAAACAAAAACCAATGTGAACAACATATATAGTTAATGTTGATAATTTAAACAATTTTAATGAGAAGAGCATGAAAATGTAGGTGCAGATTACGATTGAATAGTTGTAAAAGACAATGTTGTTGTTCGCATCTGTTTGTTAGTAACAGTGTTCTAACCAGGGGAGTCAATATTATACGGTCGTACATAACTCGAACAGTTTCTTCTGTTTAAACCAATGAAGTATGGTCGTTGATAATTTTAAAAGTTTTTTTTAGAGAAGATNAACTCAAACAGTTTCTTGTGTTTAAACCAATGAAGTATGGTCGTTGATAATTTTAAAAGTTTTTTTTAGAGAAGATTATTACTTAATAATTTTACACAACAATTTCTATTTCACGCATACCTGCTTATTATTAACAGCACTTTAACGTAGAGACACAAAATTATATTTTTGCAAAAAAGTACTATACTATTTTGCAGTTTACACTTGAGTAGAACAAAATAACAATTATTGTGGTTCATATACATTCTTGTTCTATTGTAATTTAAGTACAAGAGTCGAAAGTGCATGCTCGTATATATTTAAAACAGATTTTAGTTTGTAGGTGAAGTTTAAAACTGAATAGTTGTAAAATGCAATATTGTTGTTTGCAGCCCTGCTTGTTATTAAGAGTGTTTTAACCAGGAGAGTCGAAATTATATGGTTCCAAATAACTTGA
This sequence comes from Clitarchus hookeri, assembly GCA_002778355.1. Lineage (NCBI taxonomy): Eukaryota > Metazoa > Arthropoda > Insecta > Phasmatodea > Phasmatidae > Clitarchus > Clitarchus hookeri. Next base: position 13,340 of record NQII01002253.1, on the reverse strand, counting down.
ACAGTTTTTTGCACAAGTGACTTATAGAGTAAAAGTAATTTACACTGGAGTAATGCTACATGAACTATATGTGACGTTCACATAGCTTCTTGTTTTGTATCGTGTTTAATGAAAAGGTTACAAAAGAGTATATGCTCGTAAATACAAGTCGAAAGTGCATCGTTCTTTGATTATGTAAACTGTTCTTAAGATAATAGATAATAGCATGATGTTGAAGATGCAGTTTACTGTTGTGCGACCACATATCTACTCGTTACCTGTCATTTGACAAGAGGAGTCAAAATAAAATGCTTCATTTCAACTCAAACAGTTTCTTGCATAAGTGTCTGAAAATCTAAATTCAATTTACACTTGAGAAGTGCTACATAAATATATGTGTAGTTCACTATCGTGTCAAAAGTACAAAGTCAAAGATAATTTCAACAGTTTCTAATGCCAGAACAGCTTACTTTTCAATACTTTTACAAAATGTTGTTTCTTTGTATCTCTGTTTGTTATTACCTGTGTTTTAACCAGGAGATTTGAAATTATGTACTTGATTTTAATTTGCACAGTTTCTTGCAGAAGTTACAGATAATCTAAATACATACACTTTACACTCAAGTAGCCCTTGTTATTCTGTATTACATTAAAAGCGAAGGTGACGAAAGTACATAGTCGTCGATAATTTCAACAGTTACAAAANGTAGATGCAGTTTACTGTTGTGCGACCACATATCTACTCGTTACCTGTCATTTGACAAGAGGAGTCAAAATAAAATGCTTCATTTCAACTCAAACAGTTTCTTGCAGAAGTGTCTGAAAATCTAAATTAAATTTACACTTGAGAAGTGCTACATAAATATATGTGTAGTTCACTATCGTGTCAAAAGTACAAAGTCAAAGATAATTTCAACAGTTCCTAATGCCAGAACAGCTTACTTTTCAATACTTTTACAAAATGTCGTTTCTTTGTATCTCTGTTTGTTATTACCTGTGTTTTAACCAGGAGATTTGAAATTATGTACTTGATTTTAATTTGCACAGTTTCTTGCAGAAGTCACAGATAATCTAAATACATACACTTTACACTCAAGTAGCCCTTGTTATTCTGTATTACATTAAAAGCGAAGGTGACGAAAGTACATAGTCGTCGATAATTTCAACAGTTACAAAAAGACAATCGTGACAATGCAGATGCTGCTTCCTTTTGAATAAGTCTACAAATATTGTTTTTTTCCGCATCTATGATTTATTACCTGCGTTAGAACAGGCGAGTCAAAATTACAAGATTAATAATAACACAACAACTCGTAGAACTATTGAAAGGAATGCACCTTCTACATTTTTCTTAGAAACTGCAGAAATTGTAGACAACTATGAACTTTAAAGAACTTTGCTATCGACAAAATATAAAAACCACGGAAGGGAAAAGCACATATATTAACAGTGTATACTTAAGTGTAATCTGGGTTATCATTATCAGTTACTTCCGCAAGAAACTGTTCAAATTATTATCAATCATGTAATTTCGACCCCCCTTGTTAAAAAAAAAGTAGTAACAAGAAGATATACGAACAAACGTATCATTATGTAGAANTGTATTACCTGCGTTAGAACAGGTGAGTCAAAATTACAAGATTAATAATAACACAACAACTCGTAGAACTATTGAAAGGAATGCACCTTCTACATTTTTCTTAGAAACTGCAGAAATTGTAGACAACTATGAACTTTAAAGAACTTTGCTATCAACAAAATATAAAAACCACGGAAGGGAAAAGCACATATATTAACAGTGTATACTTAAGTGTAATCTGGGTTATCATTATCAGTTACTTCCGCAAGAAACTGTTCAAATTATTATCAATCATGTAATTTCGACCCCCCTTGTTAAAAAAAAAGTAGTAACAAGAAGATATACGAACAAACGTATCATTATGTAGAACTATTCAAAAGGAAAGTGGTCATACATTAACCCACTTTTCTCTTAGAACCTGTAGTAAATATCGACGACTAAGTAATTTCAACACTTTTCCTTTAACACTAAAGAGAACAAGGGAATTTATGTGCACATATAGTTATGTAGCACTACTCAAGTGGTAACCGCATTTAGATNTTGACGACTAAGTAATTTCAACACTAAAGAGAACAAGGGAATTTATGTGCACATATAGTTATGTAGCACTACTCAAGTGGTAACCGCATTTAGATTATCAGTAACCTCTGCGAGAAACTGTTCCAAGATATTATCAAGAATGTAACTGTGAATCCCATGCGCAAAACACAGATGCAAACAAACACAATGTTTAGTATAATTATTCCAAAGAATGCAGCTTGTGCATTATCGTGCTTCTCTCTNTCACCTCTGCAACAAACTGCTCAAGTTATTTTTAAGCGTGAAATTTTGATTCTCCTGTGTTATTACACTAGTAATAACAAGCAGAGATGCGAACAAATAATAATTTATAGAACTACTCAAAAGAATGCTTCTTCTGCATTATCATGCTTTTCCTATTAGAAACTGTTGAAATTATCAACGAATTTGTACTTTCGACACCTTTGCTTTCAACACAAAAGAGAACAAGGGGTCACTCCCCTTGCACATATAATTATGAAGCACTACTGAAATGTAAACAACAGTAGATTATCAGTAACCTCTGCGAGAAACTGTTCAAGATATTATCAAGAATGTAACTGTGAATCCCATGCGCAAATCACAGATGCAAACAAACACAATGTTTAGTATAATTATTCCAAAGAATGCAGCTTGTGCATTATCGTGCTTCTCTCTTAGAAACGGTAGATATTATAAATGAACTTCGCAATGACCATATGGCCTTCCAATTTAACACAATAGAGATCAACAAGGGACGTGAAATGCTTATATAGTTATGAAGTACTTCTCAAGTCTGAACAGCATTTAGATTTTCATTCACCTCTGAAAGAAACAGTTCCAGTTATTTTTAAGAAATAACAAAGATTCCCCTTGCTAAAACACAGGTAGTAAGAACAGGAATGTGAAGAAAGAAAAAGTTTTTTCGGATTATACAAAAATGTGCTTCTCCATTATCATATTTTTCTTAGAAAATGTAGTAATTATTACCGCCGTTTGACAACTTTGCTTTTAATGTAATAGAAAATAACNAGTAAGAACAGGAATGTGAAGAAAGAAAAAGTTTTTTCGGATTATACAAAAATGTGCTCCTCCATGATCATATTTTTCTTAGAAAATGTAGTAATTATTACCGCCGTTTGACAACTTTGCTTTTAATGTAATAGAAAATAACGAGGGTATTGATTGAACTGCATGTATAGTTATGTATCTCTACTCAAATGTAAACCACAATTAGAGTTATTATCTAGCATGTAAGTAGTTAGAAAATGTAAGTTTTGGGCCACCTGGCGTCTTGGCCGGGACGAGCTGTGGCCATCTTTGAAGACATCATGAGTCAGACCTCCTGCTCTGTCATTCCTTCCGATGGCGGCCATTTTGTCATCCAGTACAGACTATCCTGCTCAGTCATTTCTGACCAGTAGTGGCCATCTTGTTCCCCACTTCATGCTCTTGCATTCCAAGCAAGGAGTTTTCCAGTGCTCCTGAATTAGATTATTATATCATTTATTCCTACTAGATCTTGTTCCCTACTTCACGCTCTTGCATTCCAAGCGAGAAGGTTTTTCTCAGAGTCTTCCCAAATTCGAATACCTTGTTCATGCTCTTGCATTCCGATTTGTTATTTTCTCATTCCTTTCTCTCTCTTCCAGCCCTCGGTTTTCTCGTATATGCAGTCGAATGCGTTCCCGGCCCGTGGCTGGTATCTAGGTTTACTATATCACACTCGACCTGCTTCGTGCAGTGCGGTAGGCGGTCTCGCATGAACACATCTTGGAAATTACCTATTTTTAATTTGCGAGAAAACTTTTGTATGTCTATTTTGATGAGTGGACGGCTGGGCAGGGACCTTGAGATCGCCTCTTTCGCCCAACCCTCCCTCGTTTTCGCTTCCTCCCACCGCCTCCTACGCGGTAAGGTCAAAGATACAGCCCGCTGCCTTTTTTTACTTCTAGCAAGCGCTTCCATATTCCTATTATGTCTCATCGCCTCCGATAATTGTTTGTTTTCCTCCTTTGCCAAGTTCACTGCTCTTGTAATACCACCTGCACCTCCGATAAGACTACCGAGAATGCCTAACACTGGCAAGATGAAGGGTAAGATACCTCCTCGCTTCCCCACTGCTAATTTGCGTGGTTTCCTACTCCCGGTATTTTGCTTCTTCTTCCTTCCAAACCTCAAGCCCATTCCCCTCTTGACTTTAGTTTTCATAATCCTGGACACGCCCCAAGTAGCTCAACGTTCGCCAAGTTTGGACTTGGGCGATCTAACTATTTACTTGGCTTTATCTGCAAGAACGGTGTCGGCCGCGTGCCTATCTTACAACTTGCTACTGGTCGCGTAGGCAATATCGTGTTTNGGGCGATCTAACTATTTACTTGGCTTTATCTGCAAGAACGGTGTCGGCCGCGTGCCTATCTTACAACTTGCTACTGGTCGCGTAGGCAATATCGTGTTTCTTGCACGCTTCGTCCAACAAATTGACAGAGGAGTCGCCTCGCTTCAATCTTCATGCTAGTTGCATACTGGGACAGCAATATTTATAACCAGGAATATGCGCTTCGAAAGGGAGTTTGTTGATCAACATATTCACCAGTCCACGCCCCCTCTTGATCTTACTCTTACGACGCATTACGGCATACTAACACATGTCTTTACCGCTACGTCTACTTTATGTTTAGTGGCCGACCACACCACCCGACCTTGAACTTGGTCGTTCATGTCTGATGACTGACATAANCGTCTACTTTATGTTTAGCGGCCGACCACACCACCCGACCTTGAACTTGGTCGTTCATGTCTGATGACTGACATAAGTATCGTGGTTTAACCGTTTACATGTCAGTTCAATGGAGATTGTGCCACATACCACCATGATTCCCGGTCGCATCACCGTCGCAGATGATGAAACTAANGTGTCAGTTCAATGGAGATTGTGCCACATACCACCATGATTCCCGGTCGCATCACCGTCGCAGATGATGAAACTAACGCTTGCGGAACAAGTCACGGGAAACTACTACCGAGCAGGACCGAACAACTGTGGACAGACATGTGCGCTTCTCAGCCTTTTGGAAGAACCCAACTGTCTTCGGTTCGAGAAAGTTTACCTATACTCTAAATCTCTACAACAGCCAAAATACCTACGTCTAGCACAAATACTACAGGCGGTAGATGGTCTNTTTACCTATACTCTAAATCTCTACAACAGCCAAAATACCTACGTCTAGCACAAATACTACAGGCGGTAGATGGTCTTCGCTATTTTCCATTTAGCGACAATGAAGAAGTCGTGCTGCCAAGTGATGCTTTACCAAACTCTGTGTTTGTTTTCGACGATGTGGCATGTGAGAAACAGTCGACCATGCAGCAGTATTTCAGCATGGGGGTGCCATGTGGCGGTGGATTCGATTTACCTATGTCAAACTTATTCATGTATGCCTAAGCAACTTCTGCGCAACAATGCTAATTTCCTTGTTCTGTTTTGCATGGATGGTATCAATTAGCGCCACGTCTACTCCGATCACGTTAATGCCAATATGACGTTCAACAGATTTAAAGACGTGCTCGTGTTACTGGTGTGAGGTTTCCTTGTGATAGCTAAGGATTTCCCGTCTCATAAGGGAAGATATGGAAGGGGCTTCGATCAGTTCATTATCGACCATCAGTGAACGATGAGTTATGCCATATCGGTCTGAAGCGTGCGACGGACATCTGTATCGTATCTACTAGCGATGGAAACTGCAGTTTCAGAGGGAAACGAGCCAAGAATCTCGGAGGGCCGAAACATGACAGCGATGCGACCAATGTATCCTTTGCCCGCAGCATCACTTCGGAGGCATTGCAACCAGTGGCGTACCGCCACAGGCTCGCATCGACACACATCTGGTATGACTCAAATCGCTGCTTTAGAGGCGAAACTCAACGTAGCGGGTGAGCGAATAGCCAGGAGAGTTCATACAGCCTTGACCGGCAAATTACGCCCATTGAATGAAGCTGTTCGCAAACTGACTGCTTTAGGCGGGAAGCTCGCAACTGTGGAAGGCTGTCTCTTTGATACGAATATACCGACTTCTAACATGGATTTGCAGCTTGGTACATTGGTCGAGAGTGTGTCCCAACTAACTGATTTTGCTTCCTGCGATGCACTCGAGGTCGTGAAGGGACGGCTGTTCGGCAACATGTCTGCCAAGATGGAGGCTCAGATTGGCAAATTAACTGAAGATATGCTCAAACTAAGCGAATGCTGTCTCTGAATTATCAAGTTCATTCTTAGAAACCTTTGGTTTTATCAAAGACTATATTCCTTTGCGACAAAGAGAACCACACAGTAAGTGAACTGCTCATATTTGTATGTAAAATTATTCAAGTGTAAAGAGATTTTGATTATTAGTCACTTCTGCAAGAAAACGTTCAAGTTATTATCAAATATGTCTGTTTGAAATATTACCAAGCAAGTTGTTTTGAATCCCCTTTTTAAATCACAGGTATTAACATACATATACACCAACAAATATAAACTTTTGTAGAACTATTCAAAAGATAGCGGGATCTGCATTATCATGGTTTTCTCTTGGAACTGAAGAAATTATCTAGGACTACGTTCATAAAACACCTTCGCTTATAACACAAAAGGGAACAAGGGAAGTGAACTGCGCAACTAAGTATGTAGCACTTCCTAACTGTACACTGCTTTTACATAATTAGTCATTTCTGCAAGAAATTTCGACTATCTTGGTTAAAACACAGCTAATAACTAACAGAGATGCGAACAATAAAAATATTTTGTAGAAATATACAAAAAATAGGAGCTCCTACGAACATGTTTTTCTCTTTTTAATGTAGCACTTTCCTCCAAAACTGCAGATGAAATACATTGGTATTTAAATTCAATGCTTACATCCTACCCTCTGAATGTATCAGATTTGGTTTAAATCTGTTAAATAGACCCTAAGATATAATGAAAAAACTTAATTTTTCCAAGTAGCACTATTTTACAAAATGGCGGACCAAATATTGGTTCATTATTTCAATACATACAACATGCGCTATCAGAGTAGCAAATTTGGTTTAAATTGGTGATGTGGTTCGCGAGGTATAACAGAAAAGCTTAATTCATCAAATTTGCAGAATCTTCCAAAAAGACGGACCAATAGAATTACCGCTTTTCAAGTTTAATGCTTATATCATGCACTGTCAAAGTACCATATTTGGTTTAAATAGGTTAAATGGTTCCCCAGACGAAACATAGTGACAAATATTCTTCAAATTGTCGCCATTTTGAAAATAAGTACCTAACATGATCAAAAACTATAAAAATATGATGTACCTACTAATTACTATATATGTACCTGGTTTGGAGAAATTCTGTTTTCGAGTGTAAAAGTTCTTGANGGCATACATTTCGGACATTGCATAAACCTATTTTTCCTTCGGAAAATAGGGAGAAAATCTGACACACTTTATAAACACTGAGGCGTATTTGTTTTTACATTTTAAAAGAAACCTACAGACATTTCACAATACTATTTACAGCAGAAGGGAAGTAGTATCCGAGTGATTTGTTGATGATGTATACAACGCGCTCTCTATCATGTATTTGTAGTTGCTGGACGGCCAATAACCTTTAATTTACGTGCTATCATTTTTGGAGTTTCAGATGCCAGAGGAATATTTCAAGTGCTTGCAATTATATAATGTTGTTCTTTTAATACAGTTCGTACAATAAAGTTAGGAAATATTATCTTTAATTTCCCATACAGCAAGCATACGTTCTATCCTTATAATTAATGGAAGAACGTCTAGAAATGTAAACAGTGAAGGTTACTATTAATTATTTTATTCTTGTTAATGCCACAGGTTTGTTGAAATGGTTAAATTCTGAGGTATGTTTNTGAAGGTTACTATTAATTATTTTATTCTTGTTAATGCCACAGGTTTGTTGAAATGGTTAAATTCTGAGGTATGTTTTACTACAATTGCTGTATTATTCTATGAAAATTCTTTAAATTTAAAAAAGTAGCATGTTTATTGTGATGCAAGAAAATACATTATTTAGAAGNTTTATTCTATGAAAATTCTTTAAATTTAAAAAAGTAGCATGTTTATTGTGATGCAAGAAAATACATTATTTAGAAGTTAACAATTTTATTGAAAAGGAATATGAAATACAAAACAGTATCAATATTTATACAATTATTGACAGTTACTGTAAGTGAAGTTATATTTTCTATACATACTATAAAACTCAACGTCTCTCTGTCAGTGCGCTTATCACTCGAGAACCACGTATCCAATTTATGTGTTTTTTTTTTTCATTCATAGCTATGTTCTCCGGCCAGATTTTGATATATATTTTGTTACGTAAAGTACCATAAGGAATGAGCATTGACGATAATAGTGAGTTAAGTCGGAAAAAAGTTTTCCGCCAGCGCGCTCTCTTGCAATACGCTGTCCAAACCATTAAAGATGGAACAATATAATTTAGTAAAGAATTGTGTAAAATAAAAAAACCTAAAAAAAACTCTGCGGTAGCATATATTTATCTATAACAGAGAAATACTAATAAGCGTTTTTAGATTATAAAAAGAAAAAAATCTACAAATGACTTTATGCAAAATATTAAAATATAAAAAAAATTAAAGTATGTTTAAATTTAAAATATTTGTTTAATGATTATTTACCTCATAATTAAAACTAAGTAAAATTCAACTTTATTTAAAAAAAAAAACCTAAACAATAATTCCATAGTCCACGCGAGCGGAGCCGCGGGCACAGCTAGTTAAGACATATATTTTCACAGCGCATATTGCAATATTGTTAATCATAACCAAAAAGTATCCTAAGAAAATTGAAAGATAGTCTGGGTTAAATTTCCATATTCAGATTTCCTTCATAAAACTTGAAAAAAGATAATTTCAAAATTTTTTTNAAGATAGTCTGGGTTAAATTTCCATATTCAGATTTCCTTCATAAAACTTGAAAAAAGATAATTTCAAAATTTTTTTTGAACGACCAACGTGTAATACTAGTTTTGCTTCCACCTCAACCCATATATAAAATAATACAACACTGCAANTTTTTTTGAACGACCAACGTGTAATACTAGTTTTGCTTCCACCTCAACCCATATATAAAATAATACAACACTGCAAGGGCTGATCTGTAAATAAGTACATTTTTGTCTTAAATTTGTTATTTTAGGAAGACGAAAATGCATGGCAATCGCAAAACTGTTATTAAAATTAAGCATCTGAAGACCCAATTAAAAATGGCAAAGAAAAACCTGTTTATTGAATGGGCCGTAGCGGTACTTTTAAAAAGGGCTTAATTATTAAATAGATATGATGTACGCATTAATTTCCAAAACATTAAAGCACCCACAGAAACATACACTGGTAATTGTGTTCACAAACATTGTACACTCAAACTATGCTGACCGAAACAACAAACGACGAATATAACAATTTTATCAGGAGGTTTGTTAAATTAATTTCAGTAATTTCAGGCTTTGAAGTTTGAAAGAAAAATATAAAACAATTACTAATGTTTTAAATATTAATTAAATAAAAAACAGGAAAGAAATAACTGAATAAATGCGTAGTGTGCGGATGTAATTTATTGCCAGGTGTACGGCATTTCATAAGTGCAGCCATGATCGCTGTGTTCGGCCTTTGTGTGTTTGTAAGCCGGCCGCCGCCAGGCCGCACTGCACAGCAGGTGTTCGGTGGCTGCTCTCGTTCCTGAAACAATTCACTCACTTCTTGTTCACCAAGCACAGGAATGCATGCACTAATACATCACACCATAAACTGCTCTAATAGGTATAATCCACTCACGCTTACTTCACAATTTTCTGAAGCCCTGCTAAAGATCTGTTTCCACAATATTCCTCCGCCTCGTGCAAACAAAGACTGAGTCTGGAAAATTACACCAAAGGACAACGCACCGTATTCGTGCGCACTCACTTGTAATAATATTATGCATGAGAACTATTTCTTATTAGGCGTTACTAACACGTGTCTTCTCGTGATTTTTTATTATTATTACTTATAAATAAAATACAAATAACATTTCAATTTAACAAAAAAAAAAGAATTTTTATGTTATTACAAGTATAAAACGCTTGTGATACATGACAAATTGAGGAAATAACTAGACGCGTAATAAATGAGGTGATTTAAACCGCAAATTGATTATAAGAATGTAACCGGATAATTATTTGTCAAAGGAGATTTGTATTCGAGCAGACGTTCAGTGAAGCAGCACATGCACGCCAATAGAACAGAAAGATTATTAGAAACGCCATGACGTATAAGAACCTAGCTCTTGTTTGAAATAGTCAGGTATGTTGTTATGGAGTGACATCTCGTCGACAGCGAGGCCATTTGAGGAGCAGCAAGCAGCTCAGGGAATCAGGATTGGGGTGTGAATTGGCCAAGGCCTTTAGTAAAAAACTCTCCCAGCATTCACCTGGATTCATCTCGGAGAACCATGGAAAACCATAATCATGATAGAACACGTGTCCTTGTGAATGCGAGGTCAGTGTTTGTACACTGAGATTATTCGCTTGCCTCGGAATGTTAGCGTTTTACTTAGGTGAATACAATTCCATATTCAACAATTTCCAATAAACTGTTTTCTTGGCAATGAAATTAACAGTAAAAAGGTTTTAACTATTCATTAACTACGGCGAGTAAACTTATAAATAATAAATAACGATGAACATTAGAAATTTTAATTGTGACGGAGAGTCAAATTTAAAAAAAAAAGCCATTGGCNATATTATTGTTCTCGAGTGATGTAATACATAAGTATCATTTAACTTAAATTCAGCACCAACATCTTTAAAGCTACAATTGCTGTTGTCGACAACTAAACATGTCCGCTTCATTGGCACAGTAATGCTATATCATTGCTCTGTATAATTTCATCACTGCTGTAGTGAATTTCACAACTGTCGTGAAGGTGGTAAGAAGAATTTCATTGGTCAAACTATAATAATGTAAAACAGAATTATTTTAGTAATTGCAAAGGTACACACAAGTTTCCAGAACTTACAAAGCATAGTCAATTATGTTTAGTTACAACATTACAGAGTATTATCAATTCTTCCTTTGCTTTCTCGGAGTATTCTGGGTTTTTCAAGACGTAAAGATGGCCAAGTCATTAACTTTACGTTTCCTAATTTTAAAAAAGAGCTTTTACTTAGTCTTGTGGCTCAATTGGCTTATTTTTGACATTTAAATTAAATTTATTTTTCAAAGGCTAATGATTTATAAATAACAATATGCAACAATATCCTTATATTCGTCTTGGCCTACTAATATTTCAAATCACTTCATAGCATATTTTAGAATGCTTTTTTTAAAAATCTGTTTTGTACTTTTTGAGAGTTACAAAACTGTAAAAAAAATTACTATATCTGTTTTTAGTAAAATCAAGGAATCAATTATCTTTATATTTGCTTGAGTGACATTCAATAGTATGTTTTAATGTCAATAAAATAAAGCAATGCATTTTTTNGCCTACTAATATTTCAAATCACTTCATAGCATATTTTAGAATGCTTTTTTTAAAAATCTGTTTTGTACTTTTTGAGTGTTACAAAACTGTAAAAAAAATTACTATATCTGTTTTTAGTAAAATCAAGGAATAAATTATCTTTATATTTGCTTGAGTGACATTCAATAGTATGTTTTAATGTCAATAAAATAAAGCAATGCATTTTTTNAAATTATCTTTATATTTGCTTGAGTGACATTCAATAGTATGTTTTAATGTCAATAAAATAAAGCAATGCATTTTTTTTCTCTGAAGTGCCCATATCAATAGATTACGTAATCACAAAAATTCTTAATTTTTATATGCGTAAAATTTTGCTCCATTTTAGCTACTGGTGTATCATCCTTTGAGTAATATTAAATTAACATTATTGGAATATTGATTTTCATCTCATTATTACAATTGTTTGTTTTTTAGCTGTAAGAAGACTGTATCGTGGTGACGATACCAGTTCTATGTTAAAATTCATTTAGTTTCTCTTCACTGCTGCACATTATAAATGGCTAAATCGCTGTTACCACAATCATAAAATATATGTCCTATTAATAATTTAAATCTGCAAGAAAACAAAGTATCTAATATAACGTGCGAAATGCAACCTTAGGAGAGCGAGAGAAGAAAACAAAGTGTTGAACCCTAGACGCCTTGGCTGAATCCTACACGTGCCTGGAAGAGACAACATGCGAGAAAAACAGAGAGAGGACTGTTCCACTTAGGGATCATGTGTTATTTGTTAAACATTTGTTTATGTTCGATGTCACGGTTTATTGTAAATTGTTATTCCACGGTAAGTTTGTAGGTTTTCTAAATACCAAAAGAGAATTTAAAAAAGTGTTATTTTTGACAGAAATGCTTGCATATACAGGATATTATCGAACACTGACAAACTCCTCCAGGTGCATGGATTTTTCGAAAACGGTTAACCTGAGTGTAATCCTATAAGGCGATATTTTCCATACATTTAAACGTGTTGATTCACAATTTGTCTTAACAAAGTGTTTACAGGTTATCGTCACAAAGTTTCATGCTAATTTACGGAGTCAATCCCCACTTACTTAAAAGGAAGGGGGATGATAGAACCAACTTCGTTTTAGAGATGTAAGATCTCCGTTATACAAATCACTATTCAACTATTTGTTATTTATTCACAGGTACTTACTGATATTTTAATTTAAAAGCATTTCAATACTCAATTTTTGGGGGCTCATAGCTCCTTAACAATAACTTAAAAGAAAATTAGTACAAGGTTTTTTCTCATATGTTTGTAGGGACTTTGTCTGTGTCGTTCAAAAACAGCCCATAGGCCTATACAGTACCATTTTTTATAGGACTGCCTCAGGTTTTAGTTTTATTGGCAACAGTTAAAATGAAGGCATGTTGGTTTTAACTTCTCATGGATAGCGAGGTCATTAGAGACGGAGCAAGATGAACAAAGAAGAAGGAACGGGGAATGAACTGACNTAACTTCTCATGGATAGCGAGGTCATTAGAGACGGAGCAAGATGAACAAAGAAGAAGGAACGGGGAATGAACTGACGTCTGAACCATCCCAGCACTGACCTGGAGTAGTTGCGGAAACCAGGGAAAGCCTAAATAAAGATGGTCTGACCACTACGCCTCCTGGTGGCAGTTAGAGATAACATAATTGTAACACGACATATTGCCTCCTGACAGCGCCGCC
>NQII01002252.1:255391-374578 GCA_002778355.1 Clitarchus hookeri | reverse complement strand
TTACTTGCCAGGCATGTTACCAGCACGTCCTGTACATGTTTTTATTCTTGGAAGTATACTGGAGCATACACAAGTAGTAGTCTTGCCAGGTATACCACTCATGCATTCCTTTTTCCCAAATACTATATATTTCATACTAATGTTATGTATGAGTGCACGGTTTCAACTTGTTGTGAATTTGTAAGTATTATTCTATAGTTCACGCTACTGTGTTATTGTATCTCTCTTTTGCATGTGTTTCAATTACCCACACTCACTGTATTCAACTTCATGTCACACATATGTGNTGTTATTGTATCTCTCTTTTGCATGTGTTTCAATTACCCACACTCACTGTATTCAACTTCATGTCACACATATGTGCTAGAGTCATCGTCGGCAACGGCTTGTCAAGCGTATGTGCGTTTTTCCCCCTTCCTGTATGCTACATTATAGCATTCTACTTTACATTTTTTGTCATGTGTGGTACAGCATATGGTATACAACAGCATATGTAATATGTCATATCGATGTTCATTTGGCTATTCTCTCTCTTCATCCCACCATCCCACTGTATGTTGGTATCACACATAGTGTCGTCGGTATCACATTGTAGTGCCCGTCCGTATTATTTTATATTCTGTTTACCANTATGTTGGTATCACACATAGTGTCGTCGGTATCACATTGTAGTGCCCGTCCGTATTATTTTATATTCTGTTTACCAAGCATTCGCTTCTTAGTCATCCCCCTGCTGCTTCGCAACCCACCTGTTCACGATACCTGTGACATTACCTATATATATATGTGTATATGTATTGATAGTGTCGTAGGAATGGTGGACAGCCCGGTTCCTAGTCCGGGGTCCGTCTACATGATTATGTCAAGCAGATGGTAAGTGGGAGAACGAAGCAGCAAAAACTGGTAGGTGCGTATTGATGCTTCAAAAAGTTTTTTTATAAATTCATTGTTTAATAAATGCATATGAATAATAATTATTTTGTTCAATATTCATTATGTAAATAAAGTCTTTATATAAACGTCAGTCACATATTGTATTGAAATGCATACTAATTGCATTGCAAAAAGTGTTTAATAAATTCATCTGAATAACATTATTTCTTTGTTTAATAAATTCATATGAATAACATTATTTCGTTTGTTCAATATCTGTTGTGTTAACCTGAGAAAAAATATTTTACGTTGGGAGATACTGAAATGTGTATTAAATCAAAGTGTATAATAAATTAATCTGAATAAAAATAATTGGCTTGTTCATTTTGTACACCTGAGAAATTATTTTGTGCTATTAAAGAATCAATGTTATTATTATTTTATGGTGGTGGTGGAAGGAATTTGTAAAGGAAGCAAGTTATAATTATGCGCAAGTGTCCAGTTGATGCTTCAATATACATTATGTATACCTGAGATGCTGAAATGTTATTGGTACTGCAAAGAGTGATTACTAAATTGATATGAATAATTAAATAAAATCTGACACATATATTTAGTGCTATTAGAGAATAAAATATTTTACGCTGGAAGAAACTGTGTGTCTAGCCATACTTGTAAAGGAAACAAGTTATACACCAGCCCATATATTACACAAGTGAAGAGTGTTGAATAAATTCAGAAGAATAATAATTACTTTTTTCAATATTCCATTTATTAATTAGTGTTATTAAATAATCAATACTTATTTTACTGTGGAAGATACTGTATGTATAGCCACTGTTCCACCACAACACCAACGGCAAGGGGAATTCGTCGCACTGACATGTGTATTAAATCAAATTATTGATACTGCAAAAAGTTTTAAAACATTCATACCAATAATAATTGGGTTGTCCAATATCCATTATATAAACCTTAAATGCACGTATTAAATCGCAGTATTGATACCGTAAACAGTTATTAATAAATTCACATTAATAATTATATAAACCTGAGAAAATGTTATTAAAAAATCATGGTTCGTCTTGGGGACACTGCTCGTAGCCTCGGGTGATTTAAAGACAAGGGGGCTTCGTCGCAGGGATGTAGTAAAAACAAATATAGCCGCCATGAAATGTTTTAAAAAATTATTTTTCTATGTTAAAACATTTTTTTTAACTTTTGAAATGTTAAAATTTTGAAATATTTAAATAACACTTCTGAAATATTGAACACATTTAAAAAAATCATTTTGAAAAAAAATTTATTTTGGAAAATTTTGAAAACAAAATGGATGTCATCGAAAAGAAATGATATCGCATTTATGCTCTGTCTGTCAAGATGGTCATCATAGCAGTGGAATGCAAGAGCATGATGTCGACATTTTCATACCAAGGTTCGGTGGGTCCCTGTGTCCCTGTCATGAAACTGGCTTCGAATCAGCTATTTCTAACTACTTAAAGATATTGCTAATAGATTATAGTTTTTTTTTGCCTCGCATGTTATTGTTAAAGTTCGCTAGAATATCTGGATCTGGTGTATAGAAAAGACAATCTAGTTTCTCTGAATATTAATTGCGTGATTGTATATATTTATAATTATGCTTAGTGATTGAATTATTTTATTGAAAACCATTTATATTGGTAATTGAATAATACAATTTGAGGTAGTGAGTATATCAAAATGATATTTTGCGACGGCCTTGAGCGGGGGCAGAGGAGGTATAACCTACTTGATCTCTCTCTAACTTAAAAAAAATTCTTGGAGCGAAAGTAGAAGAAGTAATACTATAATTTATAACAAGCAATTTAATAGATGTATGAAAATTGATTATTAAAAATATTTTTACCGTTAATACCAATAATTTCTACATTCAACCATAGTAATTCCTACGAGTGTACTACCTGACGAAGGTTTTCTTGCAAAACGTACTTTCTGAAACATCCGGAATGGAAATATGCTGAAATTTTTATGGAAATTGGACCTCTATTAATTAGTTTTAAAGTTTAAATAATTAAATTACAACAGAATATTTAACAGTGTTACAAAGTATGCATTATTCTTTTATATCCAGTATAAATTATACTATTCTGATCAATTTGCTCGAGTATACTATTTTTTAACGAGTTTGTTTGTTTACAGTCGAGTGCAGTGATCCATGGAAAGCCATTCGCCTTCTGTCTCACGGTCACGTATAGATTAATTCTGCTCCACTTATCTGCAAACACAAATGAGAGCCTTACTGCATCAGATTCTCCGCTGCCTTGTCGCTCAAGCTCTTGATGTTGATGGCCGTGGCGTCCGTCATGGCCCCGCCGAAGCCCAGCATCTCCTGGTAACTGTCGTTTTGCTGCACAATAAGATTCAGCGCGACCTTGCTGGACACTGGCAATTCTGTGGGCAGCCATACAATAGTATTCAATTAGTTTGCAAGCCACGCGTCCGTTTTTATCATCAGAACACCTGTCGATCCAGAGTGATTACTGTGACACCACATACGTAAAGCTCACCGCAACAATCATCGGATGTCAGATGAAGTGAACTCTGCCCAGGGAATATTTGTAAAGAAAGAAATGTGTGACGATATTAAAGTTCATAAAATCATTGTTAATGCTATTGTTGACGCATGTCTTCCCCCATGTACTTTTTCACAGGCCATGAAACAGAGCCAGTTGATGCTTCAAAGACGATCCTCCTTCGACTTCTGTACGGTTGAGGGAAATTATGTATGATGTTAAATGTTCCTATTTACTCATCATTCAGAACAAGCATTGAATTTTAAAGCTGGCAACTCTAATAAATGTTTGTTTTATACAAGTGTTCTACTATTGAAAATATTCTGAAAATTGGGGCTGTCATCTGAGTGGCAGTTCTGATGAATGTACGTCAGTTTTCTTCTCACAGTCGACAAAACTGTCTAAACTAATCTCGTAATAATACTCGTATAATAATACAAAAACATTTTTGCACCATCCTTGAACTTTGCAGACACGTACGTCAGCACCACCGTTGTTGTTTTTCCCCAGAAGGGTCATTCTTTTTTACTGTTCTTTTTTCGAAACAGGAGATATGTTCCTAAAACCATTGTATTTCGTGCATCGAAGTAAGGTTTCTGGTCTCAGCACTGCCTTGGAGTACAACGTTGCTATACTCCAGAGTGACACTGTTATTGCCACTAAGACAAACTTGAATTTATACTCAAATAACTTCAGATGCGAAATAAAAACATTGATTGGAAGTGAGGCTGCGCGATTGCCACTACTTACCACCATGATGCATCACGAATAACTGACTGCCTCCTCTCGGCGGCCCAGGGTTGCTAACTCCGTGATCTAGCGCTGGATGCATTTCTGCCAACTGAGAAAACCACGAGAGATGGCAGCACGGGGAAATCAAATATCGAATGTGTCCAGCACGTGGGAGGAATTCAGAAGACACCTCAGATTTGTTCAGTATACACACGGGCAGTCACTATAACACGAACATTAAGTATTCTGTTATTTACACTTGCAAACAGACACAGTGCAACTCGTGTAACCTTAATAGTGTTTCGACATACTTTGACGTGTCATTTCACTATTTTATCGTAAATGAATCTTTGCTTTGAGTCAACAAGGGTAGCCGGTGCGAGAAGTTGCCTATACGACCGGCGTACATCATAGCTACACCTTTAGGGCATGGAACCTCTAACATCTTACACAAAGCACTGAATACTTGTCTTGCGGTGGCCGTCCACATTCAACGCAGCATCTGACAGCGGCTACCTACGTTAAATGGCACAATGGATCCAAGAGGTCAAAGCCATATGTCTGTGCGATGACTTTCTGAAGACAAATGGGAGTAATGTTTAAACCCGAGCCGTCAGGAATCGTTTCTATAATCACACCTTACTCTCCAGTTGTCTTTAAAGAGCATCAACACTCTCTTAGTCGTAGCACAATGTACAGATAGTAATGGTGGCGCCTGAAATGGGCTCTGGCAGAATGACGCCAACTACTCTTCATCGACGAGTGTCGGGTTCGTGTGACTTCTCACAAGCGTCGGGACAGAGAGTGGAAGAAGTGGGGTGACACCTATAGTGCCAGGCACATCGTCTCATGAGTACAATATGGAGGCATATCTGTTATGTTTTAGGTCAGTAACCTGCATGGATATCAGACGATTCTCATCACAGTTCAGGGCAATTGAACCATCTGCGCATTATCAGGACAGGATACTCCAATCTTCCCCAATAAATTTCATATCCGTATTTTGAGACGAGAATGAATGCGTGCACACTGATTACATTATGTTAATATCTTCCTAAAAGTGGTTGAAATCAGTAGTAGGGAATGGTATGCAGTGTCTGCTGCCGTGAACCATACGAAGAAATCCTGGGACCACTTGAACCATACAGTGCGAAGACTCAGAGTCCTGCACCGTATCATAAACATTCTGAGAAAAGAGGGCAGTCTTGAACACCTTACTCTTAGCCTCCTTGTGGACAGTTTGCCACGAAAGGTTCAAGCTTGTATCAATGTCGGTGGAAGAATGGGTGTGGTGGGGGGGGGGGGATGTCGTGATACTGATTGTTTCGAAGGGAAGCATAGTAATTTACAGCAGGATATTCCTTCCTCAATATTGTCTATATTTCTTTATTGTACTTTAGTCACTTCGGTTTCTTTTCGACTTCAGAAAGTTAGCATACCGGCCATCACATACTGGGGAGTAAGCAAATTATATTCTTAGGAAACAGGTGAATAAATTGTTTTGGTGTAGGTGTTTAGGAGGGGTGGGGGTGTTTGTCGTTGCAACAATGACGTCAATATAGTGTAGCAACCATGCATATGCATTTATGTTGTCCTATTTTTTTTATTACAAATAATGCTTGTTGTTGTTAATGCTTTTGTGCACTGTACCACAATTTCGCGCTTGTTTGGAGTCACTTATTTATTAAACTTTGCAGCAATGCCTAAATTAATGGCAACTAGGAACCAAGCATCACTTGTCTCGCAGTATTTTTCTGAAAAATTAAAATTCGCTATAGGATAGTAGATGCCGCACCAACTTTTACATTTAATTTTTATAATTAATCTGTTACAGTTCATAAACACGTTCATTAGTTTCCAAGAAACGCTCCTCTGGTGGACAAAGTCGCCGGCTGCTGAAACGTGGAGGGCGTGACAAAGTTCGAGGTGAAGAGGTGTGTTGTTTACATTCATACACCTGATAAGTAATCAAGAAGCAGAAGTGGTATTTGCGTAACAGTACGAGGGCAAAGTGTCACGGTGCTAAATCCGTGGCGCTGAACCCAGTATACATGTGACTGGGGAAAATTTTTGAATAAGTTTTATTCGGACATATTTGACCCTTAATTTACTATGATGATGGTTGTAGATTACAGATGTGAGACTAGTGAAAACGAATACCACTTTCAGACAACAAACACTTATCGTGTACCTTTATTTTTGTTGCTGGGTTAGCAGTAAAAATATAAGTTTTATGGTTTCGATCGTCGCTAAATATAAAATATTGAAAGAATGTTTGAGCTTCAAAAGAAAAAGGTTAAGCCAGCATAAGCATAATGTTATATTTTAATTTCTTTATGATTTACCTGAATAACTGTTGGACGATTAACAGTACAAATTAATAACTATTAAGAGGGTGAAAAAAATTATTGGGCATATTAACATCCTTGATTTTGTACTGGAAGGCTAATCACAGAGTGACTAACATGTTAAGAAACATACAATTACGTGTATATGATGTTCTATGTTAACTGACCACTTTCGAAATTATTGCTTATAATATGATTTTCTGCCCTTCTTGTATCCTTTTGCCATATGTAACATTAATATTTATGTATAATATATCACCTTATTCATGCATCGATCAAGTAAAACTGAACATTTTAATATTTACGTAAATATATTACAAATATGTTATATCATAATTTACGCGCATTAAATTAAAAAAACGAAGTACAATAATTTCTAGAACAACACTCTTAATACAACGTTCAGATATGGAAATATTTTTTCTGCATTCCTGCCAACTTTTACTGTGCTCGTGAAACAGCGCACATCTTTTAAACCACGTGCAATTATGTGCGGGATTTTTTTTTTTTTTTTTTAATAATTTCAGAAGTTCTTAGTTATCTGCTAACGAGCCTTAAGAATCACCACACACACATATCCATGGCTTACCCCGAGGCTCTAACTCAGACCTTGTTATTTTGAAGGTGGTTTAGACACCTTGGCAAGGTGTGTCACTGTTTTAATACTGGTAATATTGTAAGTACTGGATGTTTTCATATTGCTCGTAAACTGTCAATGTAAACACATTTTGAATTTTTGGCTGAACTCAGGAAATTACAGGGCAAATGAAGTGTTTCATTTGATTGCATTACATTTTGGAACTTGCATGAGAAATATTTTTACAGGTATCTGTGTTATGCAAATCCTTTAAATTGTTTTTAACACACGTACATTACATTGCCTGGCGAAAATTTACCTGACTTGACGAACTGTCCCGTTGATTTCTTCAGCCTGAGTCCATCCTTGCTGGAGACGTAGTGCACGTAGCTGCCTCCAGACACAGACTTCTCTGTGATTGGCTCTAGTCGGTCGCAGTACGTGGCATTGCAGACACACACTATGCTGCTGGCGCCGTAGTTCCTCACAGCGCAGTCCTTGGCCGCGACCGACACTGCTCGTTACAATATAAGGAATAATGTGTTTGTGATTATCTCTCGTGTGTAAACTCATCTCCATGATTAACAAGATTTATAACTCCCTCTCCACACTTGAGTATCCCTTATAGCCTCTCCTCCAAACTCTATGGTAATCAAAACCAGGTGCAAACATTTTTAGCAACAGTACTAAATCCTCCAGTATTCCTAAAAATCTTCTTTGGATAGTAACCTTTTCTTCTATAGTATCTTCGTAGCATCTTGAATCACTGTTGCTGTTCTTGTTCTTAACAAGAAATAGTGATTCACCAGCAACAGTGATTCAATATGCTACGAAGATACTATAGAAGAAGAAGATGCTAACCAAAGAAGATTTTTAGAACAGCGATTCAAGTTGCTACGAAGATACTATAGAAGAAGAAGATGCTATCCAAAGAAGATTTTTTAGGAATATTGGAGGATTTAGTACTGATGTTGCTAATTTGTTAAGCTCGTTACTCAATGCCAAGAAAGTTATGTTTTGGTTTCTTTATTGTATATATTTGATTTAAAGGGTTTAACATGTAATGCTGGTAGTGGTTTGTTGGATATGTGTGTTTTTCCGTCGTACGCATAATAGTCCAGAACCTCCATATGCTTTCATTACTTAAATTGATGTTCGTGATGTCATATTTTGGAAGAATTTTGCATTTCATGAAAATGTTTTGAATCAGACTTGTGAATGATGATATGACTACTAGTAGAGTCAAATAAGCTGAAAAAAGGTGTAAACCTCGGAATTAAAGTTAGAAAGCTGAAAATCTGCATAAATCTTTGTTTTGACATTCTCTATGTTAGCTCAAAAGTCTCATAGAATATCGTGTCCCTGAGTCAAAATATTCAGGGTCAAAGGTCGCAAAAATAGGTTTTTTTTTATTTTATAAATATCTTGTTTCCTATGCTTCAAATGATGTTTGAAGTTATTACAAAACTTGTATAGATTACAGTTCTCTACAAATGTGGTCTTTGGGGAAAATTTATATAATTAACCCTTCTCGAGATAAAGCACGAAGTGTGGGAAGTGTCTATCTATATATAGGATAACGTTATGCCAACAGTGGAATCCAATGCATAGTATAATGTATGCAATTAATTTTTACTAATAATATTATAATTATTGAGCAACCTATTTTATTTACGTATCTATAAATAATATTTAAAAATAGTATTCATAAATAAGACATCCGTTTGATAATATTAAGCTAATTTACATTAATAATAAGATATCGAAATGTAATAGTTTAAATACATTGTGATTACATTTGTATTTATTCTAAGATTTTCGTAAATCTATTACAATTTATTTAAAATAAAACGAAAGGCGGATTTTTTTAAATCCTGAATATCAATTGCAAGAATGCAGCTTAATATTCCACTTGTTCTGTTTAGCTAACTTTTAGAATATCTACACAAAGATTTATGCAAATTTTCAGCTTTTTTACTTTCATTCCGAGGTTGAATCCCTATTTGACTAGACTATACCGTAATGACACTACTTCAAGTACTCGAGGAACAAGTGGCCATAAATTTCCCCATGTGATGGGTTCACAGAATAGCATACACAGTTAATCAAGATGACTAAGCAATGATTTAAGTTATCTTTTTTTAAATTCTAGCGATTCCCAGATTTGGATAAATTATTAAGTAGAAGTGTTTCGTGTCTAATTAATAAGAAAAGTATTCAAGAATTTGAATCCTGACATTCGCGTCGCACGGGTATACCCAGAGTGTGTAAAGACAACGAAACCTCTTGAATGCAACGTTTCTGAACAAATTATCTTCATTCTCTATGCGCGTAGGCTCGAAGAAATAAAAGTCCAACCTCTCAATCTCATCGCAAGAACGTGACGTCTTGCTAGTAAATTAGTGACACCAAACTCATCTCCTACGTTCTATTCACTAAATGCTGATCACGGCAAAGTGAGCTCTTCTGATATCAACCGTTGAAAAATTGTCACTACCCCTACCTGCATGTATTATAACAGGCACACTAAATGGTTTTTCCTCCTATAAAGTTGCTAACGACGGAGGAAAGATAGTTCTATGTCATAACTTTGAATGAAAAGTGTTCGGTATACATTTGCCAATAGTAAGATTATTTATTTTTCTTTTCAGTTTTCTTTAATGCATATACATTTGAGAACTAGCAAATTCGTAGGTTATTTACTTTTATAATAATTTCATAGCTTCTCTTTACTTGCGCATGAATAAAGCAATTAAGCCTACGGCAATGTTGATTTTTAATACGGTGAAAGAATACAGAATGAGCTTTCAAGTTGATCTTAAGCAGGGTTTTCAATTGTGCTCAGTTTACCGTGAACTACCATAAAAGTATATCTGGTACCAAAGTATTAATAATTACAAACGTATTCCTTCGAAATTAAGCTAAAAATATATCGTTATTAGCATACATCGTTTAAACTAAGAACTCAGCTTTCGATCATAATGAGGTAGTAGTGGTCTCTAAAACTGTAATATGAAACAGTTATCTAAAAAAAATATATATTCGTGTTATTCATGGTTGTAGCATATTCACTAAAAAATGTGATATATTTAGGTTTAAAAAAGAATTAATCTTATAACTTGATGTGAAAAAATCACTTCTTCGACCTATTTGTCTGTATTTTATTTATTGGTTTATCACCCTCTTATCCATTATACTTGTATTAATTTATAACCATTTTTTTCAAAATGGATACCTCAGTATTGGATGACTTATCCGGGGTGTACCCGAGCAGCGAAATTTGGTATAAATAGTAAAGCGTCATAGGGCCGACTGTTCTTTTCGGTAGTAGGGCAAGTCTCAAACTTCCTGTAACCACACATACGACATTCTTAGCTTATCACTATCTCTTTCTTTGTCTCCTTTACTTTGTTTTTTTTTAATTAAATTAAATATTTTCTACCGACACACTGCTTAAATTTTTACATACATTACCTATTAATAAAACAAAGCTAATAATGACCGAGGCAAACAATTCATCGGAGGTTATACGTACTTGTTTAAATTTTAATTAATGGCTGGCCACTGGCAATTAGCCTGAGGAGTTGACGCCCCTGTCGACAACTATGGTGCCCTCTCATTTAAAGATATTTTGGTCGGATGTGAGAGAAAACCAAAGAACCAGCAATAAGGACAACATTCTTATTCCTCTCAACTGTTAAATCACCGTTTGCTGCACTTTTAGATAGCGTGTAGTAATGGAAATTATGCAGCTGAAAGCTAGGAATTCGGGCGAATCGTATTCTTATTGCTTGCAAAAATCGCCTCCTATCGATTCATTATCTTTCAGATCATCGTTGTTATTGTTTGCAAAACTACCTATCTAGTTTCCGTTCATTGTCGTTCGGATATCTTAAGAGCGACTTTCAAACAAAAATAAGCGTAAGTGATGAGTAGAAACTCAGAAGACAGGCGTTGCTAATAACCAAACGTTCCGTCACTGAGGTCACTGAATTAATGTTGTAACATTCTGCCAACGTCGGACGGTTTTCGAATATATTTTTGCCTCACGTTATATGTCTTCCGCGCGAATTTTTTTAGTTCTCCAAAACATTTCTTAGCGTGTTATTAAGAAAAGAGATCGCGAATACGTACAGATAATTCCTGCAAATTTCGCACTTTTTTTAATTATTTTAATTATTTGTTAATTTTTTCTGGTGTTTAAAACAGATCTGACAAGTACTTTAAAATAAACACCTAAGCTAACAGAGCAAAATAGATTAGTTGTTTGTTAGTCCGGTTCATAGGAATTGTCAATTACAAAACGTCAGCGTACTAGGAGCCGGACCTAGTCGATGTGACCTCACGTCCTGCCTGTTCATGCGTTGAGCCTCAGTGCTCCTGCCTGTGTTTGTATGTGCGTCTTCGGTATCGTGGCGTTCCATGGACGTTCATTGACACACGTAATGGTCACGCCCTACCTTGTTGAACCATGTGATCAGTATGCGGCAGTTCCGATACTGGTTTCCAAACGTACAAAATTACGGATTATAATTCCTATTATTCTGTATGTTGTATTTGGAAGAATATAGTTGGCGTAGTATGTTAAGGACTTTTTAAATATACCGAGAAAATCATAAAACTGCCAAGCCTGCAAGTAACTGCAAACAAAGGAAGCAAATTCAAGAGAGATCTAATGGCAATTCTGACAGAAAACTGGGGTTGGTTTTTATTTTAGCGTAATTTAACTACGGTGTTAGAAATTGCATTCAAGGAGTTTTTTTTCTGAAATTTGCTGTATATACCTTGAAAGGCGTTCAGTGACGAATAAAAACGG
This sequence comes from Clitarchus hookeri, assembly GCA_002778355.1. Taxonomy (NCBI): domain Eukaryota; kingdom Metazoa; phylum Arthropoda; class Insecta; order Phasmatodea; family Phasmatidae; genus Clitarchus; species Clitarchus hookeri. The sequence continues at coordinate 362,677 of NQII01002252.1, read as the reverse complement.
GATTGAGCAGTGTACATGTAAAATGCATATTCTCTCTTTATTCCCAGAGGTTTCGTGTTTTAGGGACGAACATAGCCTGAAGAGTTATTTGCAAATGAAACAATAATATTATAAGAAATTCATCTCTACTGTATTTGATTGTAGTTCTTGTGACAGGAAATTCACGCCACTTCCACCTGTACCATAAAACATCAGATATATATCATAATCTACCTTTAAGAGGCAGCAACATTTCAAACACCAAAACTTTACCAGAAACGTGAGTTACATACGTTGGGTTCAAATCAATAATTAGTTTAAAATAAAGGATCATGTACGAATATGGTAGATATTGCAATTTTATTTTAATGTATTAATATGTTTGCGTTCTACACACAATTATCATTGAAATTGTTTAGTTTAAGATTTTGGCTTAACGTAAATTTAATTAATATTATTGATCAAATTATATATGATGGTGTTCATCAAGGTTTCATTATAGTGCCCTCTATGAATATAAAATATTAGGTTAGGTGAAATTCAAATATGGACATTAAATAATATGTTACAATTTATTTGAACACACCTGAAATACATTTACTATTTTAAAAGAAGGATTTAACATTAGATGTGCTGTTTTACTTGCAGAAACAGTCAACAAATATTTCCGCCTAACTTAGGTACATTATTCAATGAATAAAGGAAGCAGGTACATTAAACTCGAGGTTCTACACAGTTCGAATATGTTTTGTATCACCGGGATTTCTTAGTGACAAGCTTTCTCACGGCTCAAGAGAAACTATGGGATGAAAATACACACGTCTGTACAGAATACCACGCCCGAATTGACGAATATCTTAGTAATATTGTCCCAGCAAACATCTTTCGTATGCAACAAATTACACGTGGTGCAAAATTTGAGGTGTGTAGAAGGAATTTACAACTAAAATTATTTGATGATCTCATAATTAGTGCTTACTTAGAAAACTTTTTGTTATTAACATGCACGTCTTTTTTAAAGTTTTTCATAATTTTGATTATTAAAAAGACTTGCCTACTCACCAAACAGCAGGAAGCTTGCGATGATGACTCTCATCTTGAACTGTTGTAATACACACGGCTACTACCACTTTGTACTCAGCACTCTCCTTTGTTGGCAATGCACTGTTTTATATCTATCCTTATCTCAACTTATATAAAACATTATTAATGTGAACTTGAATATCGGCTGTTGTTGTTATCATTGCACGTTATTGATTAAAGATAAAATTGGAGTATTCATTCTCTTCTCTGGTGTTATCGATTTTCTGTTAAATTTTTGAACACCTGTGCTGTTTTTCAGAAGCGCTGATAAAATATTCTTGTTTGGTTTTCCCGATTGTGAGATAAAGTTAGTAGAGAAAGTACAGCGGTTCTGGCCTGCTAGGGAGGATCAGCAGCCGTATTGCCATTTGATTAACATGTAAATGAGCTCTGGAGAGAGTGACACCATTATCCGGCATCCTTTAACATAGAGAACTGTTCTCCTTGGTTCGAGATCTACCGAAGGCAATTTGATTTAATTAGGAGTAATTAAAGCGTAATGGGCAATTTCACAATGAATAATTGTATAACGAACAAGTATATGTGTTGAGAGTAAGTGCATGTACAGAGACTAAGTACATGTATGGATAGATTAATTACACTCTACGTACACATATTCACCCATCAGTTGCCGAAACACAACTGAAAAGGATTGATGAGGGGAAGTGAGGTGCTTTTTGGTTTGACAGCCGTAGAGGATTATTATGTATAATCAAAGCATAATCAAATTCATAACACAGGCATCACCTCCAATAACGAACAGGGTTGCAGGATCAAATACACCTTATAAATTCTTATAAACATCGCTATCTATCATTTCGGAACAGTTTATGATATAACCACCAACTTCATATCATATACATCTCCCCCAACGACGAACATGCCCACAATTTCAAGTACATCTTAGCCCTCTTATAAACATACTTCCCCAAAATTACCCATTCTTTGAAACTTTTCTCACCAAATTCTTAACATAGGCATCACCCATGGCTAAGAACAGGATGGAGGAGTCAATTACGACAGAACCCCGATACCAAAAAACTTAAATGTAATCCAAAACTGCAATTTTAATTATTTATTTTACAAAAAAATTACTTTAAAAAGAAGTAAATTAGTTTCGGGATTCTGCCACGATTATAACTACACCTGTATTGAAATTAAATCTAAACACATACTAACTCAAATACTTCCGTTTTTCGGATTGCCTTTTACAGTATCTTGGCAATACAGAAAAACAACAACTAAAACGATTTCGCAAAAACTGTTGTTATAAGTGACGTCTTCAATAACTGTGTAAATAGACTCACTTCTTCTGCAGCTCATTCAAAGTGATGTCAAAATATAAATTGTCACAGGTAATGGGAACAACGGTAAATATAGCCGATTACAAATAGTTCTTTTATTCATAGAAAAATTTACAATTGAAAAGTAACTTTATTTCACTGTTGCACCACACCTAGCGTGTTTGCAGCGATACTGTCCGGCATGGAATATATACTAGAGATTTCTAATACTATTCTGTGGAAGATCGTCCATAAATGTTCTTTAAGTGACAAAACTAGAGACCAAGATAGCCAAGGAAAGAGTGTCGACAACATTTTTTATAGAGTTGAGATCGGGGGGAATCACCGCTAATACAAATGGTATATTAGGTTTTCAGGTAGTCATCAATCAATGCAGACTGCTGTGGACGGACGTTGTTTTCAATCAACAGTAAATATGTACACATTGCACCTCTGAACATACTGACCTGTAGGATATATGTGTACACCTGGCCTGTTGGAAAGTCATTATCAAACACGTTGGTTTGGATGGGGTGAAGCGTGTAATTGAACCCAATGTGATATTGCTCCACACCAAGATGCCACAATCTCCATAATGGTATTATGTTTGCTAGACTGTATCACCTTTCCCGTTATCTTGATATGCAAACAAGCCGGGAATCACCATGAAAACTGAACCTGGCTTCATATGTAAAAAGGACACATCCCCATTTCTCTTTGATCCACTTTATGTTCTCTGCACAATGTCGATCGAGCAGTATGGGCATCAATCCGTGGAATGACTCACAGACCTCCGGGCGTAGAGTCTCACTTGATGCAAATGCTCGTGTACATTGCACTGTATATCTGAAAATATGCCTTCTATGGCAGATCTTACGTCCTTAGAAAGGCGGTTTTCTTAGCACCGACTGCAATTTTTGGCAGTTAGTGTCTAATAAAGATCATCTAGTGACGTTGTACTTCTCGCAGGTCCACTGATGAAGGTTAGACTGGGGTTTCCACTCTTTCGGGCCCTTCCCCAAACGTTTGAATAGTTTTATGTCTTGGGTCACCACTGTATGAGTTAAGCCTGCCCCCAGTCACCTGACTAAGTCTTCCTCACATAAAACAATTAATGTGATCTCTTTGAGCTATGGGATTCGAATTATCATAAACGATAGGTCGAGAACACGTACAATATCAACTCTGGTTTGTTTTGCCTATTGCAGTGCTACATAACCTACTATTGACCTCCGTACTTCAGCCTACATAGACACCACTCGTACATATAAAACCGGATACAGGCATACCTTTTTTTAATGATGGTTCGATTGGTGAAGTTAGTCAATGCATAGTGTTTTTCAATTTAGCTTTTGCACATTTATGTGGGTCGCCCAGATAATCGGGCGCAGCTTTAAGAATTTGTTTGGATACAGAAATGTTGCAAAAAATACTAACTTTAATAAAAAAACATATGTATTTAAGAAATGTTTAATATTATTTATAAATTTAAAAAACATAAACACATAATGTTCACACTGATGTAAATAACAATAATGAAATAATAGGCGCTCTAATTCTAACATAAGTTGAATACAATTGACATACAGTCTTTGTTGGAGCTGTTCCCATTTCACCAGAATATTTCAATGTATCATGATGATATTTGAAACTTTTTTCGTTGAATTTCCACCCGTTTGTAAACATAATTTTTTGGCGAGACCTCCCGGACGGGCGGCATCTTCTTGATTTTCAGCCACACTTCCTTCGGCGGATCGACTAATGTGATTTTAAAGCTGAATTTGAGTTGTACGTTGGTCTTCTCGCAGATTGAGAACTCGTAGTGTTTCAGCAGGGCTATCAGACCCACTTTCGCTTGCATGCGTCCGAATTTCAAACCTGTATTATTCACCACAAACATAATAAGTATTAATTTCAGAAGTAACTTAGGCAGAATGAAATATATCACAATTTATAACTAGCGGCATCTATTTATCGCGAAAATATTCTACGACTATGACAGCGTCGTAAAAATAATTCTAACGTTTATCAGAAAATTTGGTTGTCGTTATTCGGGCAGTATTCGCGTTCCTTATTCAAGAATGAAATGGCATTCCAATACATCACTGAATATTACAGAAATTCAACAAGTATAATTTATTTGGCAGTTCAAGTAACTTTTGTGTTAGGGGAATAATTTTGAGTCGGTTAATATTTTGGAAACGTCAAGTGCGTTGTATTAGGAGAGTGAGTGAAGAAATTTGGGTTGCTCGTAACGGCGAGGTCTTGAGAGCCAAATGAGAGTAATTCAGGTGAGTATGGAGAGGCGCCGAAGTAAAGAGGAGGGGAAACGGGAGGTCTCTGAGAAAACCCGTCGACCAGCGGCATCGTCCGGCAGTGACCCACCGGGATTGAAACCGGTTCGTCTTTATGACAGGCGAGCAGTCTAACCGCGCAGCCACCGCTGGTCCGTTGTATTAAGTAAATGTCCAAGAAATTGGCGCATGAATACTGACTGCTAACACACGTCTCTTTTATTAAGTCACGTTTTATCAGAAAATATAACATATCTTTCGGTGGAAGGTGGCGGTCGAACTTTTTATGTTGCTTAGATCACTAGGTGAATTGCCAAGTTGTTAATGACTAAGATATAGCTACATTCCATGTTCTTAATATCATTCTTAAATCACAACTGCTGCCTAGTTAGTGGGGCCTAAACCATACAATAGCATTTTGTATCATATTTGTGTGTTGGCCGGTATATAGGCAGAAATATAATGACAACTGAGCTGAAAAATAAAAATATGTGTGGAAAACCACACAATTTTTAGGAAAATAAATGAAAGAAATATTTGTATAGTTTCTTTGAGACATTGTTTCGACCATTAATCTAATGGTACGCAAAGGCGGTAAAATTAAATTCTGGGGTAATTCGAGAGAAACTGGCAAAAACAAAATTCACAATGTATATATGACAGATTTGGGAAATAAACAATAGACTTGTAAATGGAAATGGCTAAAAGTTTAATAACCACAGGCACAACTTTAGAAACTATATGGTTAACTGTACTTCAATGAGCAACACTGGCGGACTTGTGATTGCATATAGTTGTGCAAAAACTGACCCGTTACCCAATTTTCTTTTTCTTTTTAAGTGGACGGTAAAATTTTGTTTTAGGTTAAACAAAAGAAAACTAACTCACTTTGGTTTCCAAGGTGAACTTCTGCCCTAAGATCCAAACCACATTAAAATATTTAGAGATAAACAGTTTTTCAAAGAAAACCTGTGTGGCTTGGTTCCTATTCAGGAAAAAATAATTTTTATTTAACGTTTATGTAAAAGACTAAATAGCGAATTATTTTTTGCATAACAACTGTAATGATTTATGTTCTGTCATCCATTCTTCCACTACTATGTTAATAATGACTCACCAATGCACAGCCTTGGTCCTTCTCCGAAGGGTAAGTAGGCGAACTGGGGTATTTTATTGATGTTCTCCTCGCAGAACCTCTCCGGGTCGAATCGCTGTGGGTACGGGAAGTACTTGGGGTCGTGATGGATGCTGCGTATTGGTATGATCACCATCGTCCCTTTGTCTATGTGCACGTTAGTGCTGGGGATGGTATACGGCTTCGTGCATGTCCTCACCAGGAAACCGCTAGGCGGGTACTTACGCAGTGTTTCTGAAAATATGAAACGTGTGCAGGAAAACCAGTTTAGGAGCACATCCAGAGTGTGCCACGATTAGAGTTTAGCTCGTGTGCGATGTCAACCCTTTAAACTCCTATGTCAGGCCAAGTCCATCATCTTATAATGCACGGGAAAATATCTGCCTGTAACCACACAGAAAAATGACGGTGAATTCCAAAACATCCAAAGAACAATACAACACAATTCTGGCAACTGGAGATCTAGTTTAACTGACTGTAGTAAGACAGTAATGATATATCTGGTTCAACACAAGTGAAAACTGTCTCTCTCTTTGTTATTCAGTAGTAACATATCTTAAATAAGTCGTGACATAGTTGCTAACTAGTTATGTAACTCGGAATTCACACCAAAGAGCGTTATCTTTACAAAATACATTTTAAAGCAAAAACTAACTCCTTCATTCTCGTACTAAGAGAAAGTATCGTCAAAATGAAAGTTAGTACTTACTCCTTTATTCTAATACTTATAAACAAAAAAATCGTTAACATTTTAAAATAAAAGCATTCTTACATTTTTGGCTAAAAACTACATCATAATACCAACACCCTTCTCTGCATAGTCAGTACTGCAGAAAATTAAAGACGTTCAAATGACAAATATAGATATGTATATATACCGATATATACACATATATATACATATACATACACATATATACATTTATATAAACATATATATAAATATATGTCCCAGAACGCGCACTTAAGAACCACACAATATGAATCGTGAGCAAAATTGGAGACGAAAAAGTTAGAGGCAAAATGTCGTACGATGACATTTTTGTGCACAATGTGGCCAACACAGCACGGAGTTAGTCCCCTCATTTGTACAATGTTCAACATATGCAAACTACACTTTGAAAAAATGTTTGGACTTTGCGGAATTTGAACCCGCTCCTATAATATGATGGCCAGGCCAGTGGTAGTACAATATCAGTGGAACGCAAGAAAGGACTAACTCCATGCTGTGTTATCGCATTGTGCACGAAAGATGTTATATATACATACGCGCACGTGCACACACGTATATCACTTGGTGACATTATAATTTTCCTCGCCATCATAAACACGGATATTTGTGTTGATCAAGGCAAGTAACTGTTCAGTTATGTATTCGTTTGGAAAAGTACTACTGTGTACTGTGCCATTAAAGGTGCCCACGCGAAGTGTCCAACGTACCAACGAGTGAGAAAGTAACAGTAATAGGGTGTGAAACATTGAGTGTGTTGTACTGCAAGAAGACAAATTAGACTGATAAAACAGCATGTGAAATTGTTGTACTGCAAGGAAAGAAATGGACTGATAAAATTGTAACAAATAAACTAAACCACAATCTCTCTTTTGAACTATGTGCTGTGATGAATAGACTCTCCTGCGGACAGCTACTTCAAGCTTGCTAGTCGCGGAGATAAAACTTTGAGAAGGGCATTAAAGGGAAAGGCACAGATTAGAGTTAATATGACAAGATCGAGGGGGAAAATGCTGCATCGCAGCGAAACGTTTTTTGCAAATCACCTAAACCTACTTACACCCATCAAGAGTTACGACCACAGTCGTCGACGAGCGACCAATTACATTAAATTTAAACACGTATTTTAGACAACTGACATATTTTTATGTACAATTGAGGTCGTTTTATCACTTTTATCAAGTAAAGGAGGAAATGCATTATTCTGGTTGTCGCGGTTTCAAAAGCAGTTGAATATTAAACGAATGTGACAAATATCATCACCTCAAAGGAATGTAGAGCCAGCTTAAACTCGGCGAAACTGGGATATTTATATAGTAAACTGGCTAAATTCGTAAGATCACTTTACATGAAAAATTCACAAAAAGATAAGCGCCATATTTAGCTTTGCAACTCTATGCACTCGTTGTTATTCTTCATATGGTGTTTAGCTGTATCTTAAACATATAAGGATGGTAATATTAAGTAGGAGATAAAAGAGACTGTGCAATTGGATGAGGCGTGATTGCCCTGGCGTTGATACAAGAAAGTGGCGAATGTCGCCAATTATATAATGATAACTACAGCTGGTGTTCGTAGCGCATGTTGCAACGGAGCAAGCAAATACAAATTAATTCCTTCCTGTGACGCATTTCTGAAAATTCTCTCACTCTAAGAAATCGTTTACACATTTACCGTACCAGTGCATAAGTGAATTGAAATAGGTTCAACTATAATAAAGTCACCTCCAAAATATGTACATCCGTGGTAGATTCCCAAAGTTTTCTCAGGAAAGAATTAAATGCGTGCTTAAGTTCCTAACATTATGAAACAGTATTTATATACAGTCCATTAATGTTTACTTCCATTTTTCTAAAGCCCTACTAAAGTTATTCCTCCGCTTCGTGCAAACAAAGTTATGAAAGTCTAGAAAATTACACTAATTGGACAACGCACCGAAGTCGTGCGCACTTAGTGTAATAATATTTTGCATATGAACTATTTCTTACTAGGCATTAACAATTTACAGATTTTCTCGCTGTTCTTTGGCAAATATTAAATATAAATAAAATATTATAATTTATAAATAAATAAAAGACATTTCAATTAATTAAAAATATGTTTCACTTAATTTCTTTAATGTTAAGACTAGTATAAAACGCTTGTGATAAATAACATAATTCGGAAACAACCAAACAAGTCGGACATGGTGTGAACTTTCAAAAGTTTGATTAAAAAAATTTGAATGTGGTCTTTTAGAGGTATCTTGTTACTTTTTGAATCTGAACTTTGGAAATCACCCTATGTATGAACCTAAATATGTCATTTATCACAAGCGATATGTTATTCTGTTAACATAAAAGTATATATTTTTAGTTAAAACTAAACGTTTAATAATATTTTTGCTTCAAATTATAATACATAATTTATAATTAATGCGAATGAAAAGAGGGAGAAAATATGTGTGTTGTAACGCCTAGTATGAAATAATTCTCATGCAAAATATTATAAACATGAGTGCCCACGAATGCGGCACTTTGTCCCTTTGGTGTAATTTTCTAGACTCGGGTAAGCTTTGTTTACATGAGGTGGGGGAATAACCAGGGATTAGATCTGTTCCGCCTGCCTGGTGCTTGAACTGTGATGCAGTGCGTTTGATATCATGGGTTTTTGACGAAACTATTAAACGTGCCCCCCATATGTTTACCTACGAAAATACATCATACCCCAGACGAGGACGGAATAATACTTTAAAGTTACCACGCATGCTTCATATATTATTTCTAAGCACTCCAAGATAGTAAAAAACTGCTTTCTCACACTGCAGTATCTTAAAACATACTCTTCGGACACGAGTCGAATTACGATAGGAGCCTGTATTAAACTTTGCTACAGATTTTCCATCAATAAAACTATAGGGTCAGTGCTCTAAGTCCCATACGTATACGCAGCACTACGAGAACACTGCTCGCCAGTTCAGAACCCTGCACGTAGCGGCGATGGCGTTCTGGTAGCGCGTGCCAGTGTAACCCTTATAGCTCCCGCGCTTCTCGGCCAAAAAATGAAGGAAAAAATGCAGGCAGGCGGAACCCTTAGGCATGGCTTCAAGAAAGTTGGACGTAACCATGAATGGACTATATATTTGTAGCCTGGTGCGTGGTAAATTTTTCATACTGTGAATACAGGTTAAAAACATCCATTACCATTTAGGAAGTTGACTAATTTTTTTTACATTATGTGCATACCTTCTATGACTTGGTCAAGGTACTTCATCTCTTGGATAGCCTCGTAAGTGAGATTGTAGCTGTGCTTCCGCAGCACGGAGTGTATCTCTCGCCTCAGCTTGTCTTGAATAGCAGTGTTGACGCTCAGCTCGTGCAGGCAACAGCTGATGGTGGTGGAGGAGGTTTCGAAGCCAGCGGCGAAGAAGATGAAGCACTGCGCTGCAAGCAGGTTGTCCGTGATCTCTGCGGAGGAAAACAAGACTGATCCGAAGAATATACACCCCCCCCCCTCCTCCGACTAAAACATTCACTTCATGGCGGTAGGAACAATATCCAATAGCGTAATAAGAAAGCTTGAATCAAGCTTATCATGACTAGTCTGTAAGCTTGCATCAAGCTCATTGTGCAAGCCAGAAATCTTGAATCAAGCTAACTAGTCTCCACGTGTCAAGAAAGGATGATTGGTTTCACTTTCAACAAGCTAGGCAAGCTTGTTTGTCTGCCAATCCGTCTGAAATTTTCCATTAGCAAGTATGTGCCAGTGGTGAGAAATTAGGCTTGAATCAAGCTTGAATCACTCATGACAAAGTTGCTCTGCAAGACAAATTCACGTCGAGTGGCAAGCCTGTAGTAATATTACATGCTAATTGGGATCAGAAGACGCGTATTATGATATTATGATGTACTTGAAGATATATTTTCGACCGTCGCGTCGTCATATTGTGACACCCGGAACAATGAAAATGTGGTTGTGGGTCTATGTATCAAATTAACTGTAATTGCGGTGTTATTTTAAAGAGATAAAAATTTTTAAGCTAAACTTAACATGCTTCGACATAGCATCTGTATTGTATTTCTGACAAGTTAAGTCTTCAATGTTTTTGGTGTGACAATATGTAGAACTGGCTTTATTACTTTCCCACGTACAACCATAGGTAAGGCTGCTCCTAGGGGCACTTACACAAAATATTACAATACATTGTTAAGTATTATACAGCAGTATAACTGAGTCTTCTAGAAACCCAGCAAAAAATATAGATATAATGTTGGAAAACGACACATATTTTCTCTAAACACTTTGTTGTATTCTGGTGTACAACCAAGTGTTAGTTAAAGTTTCCTTTACCAGTTCAAGTTCTTTTTACCTAAAAGTAACAAATTCATTTTCTTTTTTCTTTCCCTCTCTCATACATAAACTTGAACTTCTGTCTTCGTTACGACAGTTATTTCCTCTTTCTCAAGAAACATTAATTTTTTCCAATAGGAAAAAATACCCGCAAAATGTGCAAAATCCTAGTCCACTATTATATCAATTTTTTTTTTTTAGAAAAATTCTCAGCTTGGTATTGCGCCAGTAAGTGAAAGGCGAGAGACTTAACTAATCACTAACTATTAATAAAATTATTGTATAAGGTTTTTATAAGTAATGAAACTACGCCACTTGAAATACATTATAAACTCTTTTTGAATTTTTCGGGTTATGCATAATTATATTGGGAAGAGTACTGTGATCATTAAACTGTAAGGAAATGTAAAACTTGAGCCGCAAATTACATGCAGCTTTAATTCGTAAAATAAGAAGAAAGTGTACATAGGAAGTTTCGCAGAAAATGTGCTTTTTTATGCGCAAGTTTGTAAGGGGTAGTAAATTCATATATCAAACTCTTTCTGGCGTTATGCGCTTGTCTTTGCTTGCCCTTCTAACATTTCGCGACCAGCGGAATTAACACATGCGAGATGGTGGACTGCTGTTTGTTTTACTGAGACCGTTTATTATAGTAATACAATGTATCGATAGGTGGACCCTAGGGTGGAAATAACACCGACGAGCGATGGGCCGACGATAAGTGCACAAATACGGTAGGCCCGTGTTAAGCCACTCAGGCTGTGTTCCAATTCGTTTCGTCTTTCATTTTTCGTAATTTGTATTTAGTATTTTGTAAGGTTTACTCGGGAAACCAGGACATTCATCTGTCTAGCATGCCATGCTACTATCATTTTAATGTATGATTTTCCAGAATTAAAAGTATAGGAAGTCTTAAAATAAACAGTAATTATTCCCGAAAGTTGCTGGAGAACCGTTTAAATTTTAAAACTAACAAAGTACAATTAGTATAATGTGAAACTATTACCTAACAAAAATTGTGCCATGATAAAACACCTATTTCAAAAATATATCAACAACTTTATTTGTAAAATAATTATTGTGAATACAATACACATTTGTTTATTCCAATAACGTCGCCTATATGTGTATTTAAACGTTTAAAAGAGGTGAAACTAATATGGCGGCGTTTTTTAAATAGGCCCACATGTTTGTTGCAATTTGTCAGCTCCGAAGCTTGCAAAACGCAAATTAAACAAATAAGTAATATACAAAACGGGTCACTTTTTAACAGAAAGTGCCAATTGGAACACGGCCTCAGCCTGCCGCTGCAAGATGGATGCTGTGTTCTACATCTCATCTGTTGCATCCGCTGAACACACGCTTCGTAAACTCGCGCTGGGAAGTTTCCTGATGATGTGTTTGTGCATTGCAATAGAACACGTCCACGGTGTAAAGGTTTCCAGCAGCAAATTTCATTTACGGCCACGATTGGTATTCTTTTGTCGCACCTAGATTCCCCAAAGGTAGGACACACGCCTGAAGACATTTAACCAGCTGTGGAATATCCTTAAAAGAATATTGCAGGCTTTTGTGGCCGTTGTAACGTAACTTGCCAAATTGGTTTTCGTGAATGAGCCGCCTTGAATTGGTAACGTTTACCTACATTTCTCTGTGCATTTCAATTCTGACACTTTTAAACCCTTATACTTTTCAAATATGATACGTTTTGACACTGACGTTGATTACTAATGTGTTCTGCGAAACGTTGGCCAACTCTACAACGTCGACGGCGTCCGTATTCGAAAAATGAGACAGCCTATAGTGTAAATATCTTACAAAAGTCAGCTGTTTAATTGTATTTGAGAGGTTTCTGTAAAATAAATAATTAATTTAGTGTTTCAGCTTGGTATTTTTTAATTCAACCCCGCAAGTGCTTGGCAGTGTTTTGCAACCAGTAAGTTTGTAATCTTGCAATCAATTATCTTCCGCGTTCTTCTTAATGTTGTCGATAGTCTTCGTTATAAACAAAATGCTACTGCTGAACCTATTTTTCTAATGCTAAAAGGTACATGTAAGTTGTTGAATAAATTTGCACTGCTGCAGTGACATGTGATTTGAATGTTTAGACAAAGCAAACGCGCTTAGTTAAATAAGAATTTAAGTTCACCAAACTATGACAAAACTTGGATGAGCGAAATTTGTTTGTGAGTGAGTGAAGAGATTTGGAAGGCTCTGAACAGCTAGGTCTTGAAAGCCGATGAGGGTGATTGGTGATTGATGTGAGTATGGAGCAATGCCGGATTGAATGGGTGGGGGAAACGGGTGATCCCCAAGAAAACCCACCGATTAAAGGCATCGTTCGGCACGATTCCCACATGCAAAAATTTCGTTAGTAATCAGGCTGGGGTATGAACCCGGTTCGCCATGGTGGGACGCGAGCAGGCTAACCGCACAGCCACCGTATGCTTATAACTGGTTTGTGTAGTTAACACAAGTTTATACATATCTGAAGATATATATCTAAAAATGCTTTGGCAAACGAACCTAAAGAATCGTGGCTTTTCAAGCCGAATCGTGGTTGCATGGTTGCCTGGTTTGTTGTTGACTCTATCTTAGAGATTCTCTCATTCTCTACTTTCCCGTCCTTTTTTAGTTGTATCAACAGTTTAATGAAGTCATCCCGAACCACGTTGTTCTTTTCCCGGTACGACATTACATCTTTGACAATTCTCAAAAAGAAAGCATTTAAATCTTCTTTCCTACTCGCCAGTATCTTCTCCAAGAAAGGAAAGAGGGTTACAATAATGCGTAATTTCAAAACAAGTTCATCGGGCTCCAAAATTTTTCTTCCCATCACTCGAAATTCAGAATTAGGATCCTTTATGGCGTTTATTTGCAAACCGAAAACACAGGAGCCAATGACGTCCATGGTGTACTTGGCCGCAATGTCTTTGACCTCCACAACGTCGCCACTGTTGTTGATGTCTTCAAGCCACTCCACAAGTTCTTCAGAGCACTCAACCATCAGCTGGCTCATCATCTTAATTTTCCCAGAAGTGAAGGTCGGCGTGAGTTTGTTTCTTAGCTTCCTCCATTCGCCGCCACCCAGAGCGAACAGGTTTGCGCTGATGGGGTTGCGTTTGTCGAGAGAAAGACCTCTGTCCGTGAAATACGGGAAGTCTCTCACCAGCACGTTCTTGATGAGCTCCGGGTCTTTGACCATCAGCACAGGTTTCGTAGCGTCGTAGAAGCCCACGAACTTGTGCCCGTCGGTCTTGCTGTATATGTCGGCCTGCACATCGGTGAAGCTGCGGACCATGAGTATCTTGTCCTTCGTATTGCCGAAGACTACGATGGGTTTTATGCTGTGGACGCCCCTGCTACTCCAGTAAGAGAACGCTGTGGTGTAATACCACGACACGAAGGCCACGAAACTTGCCGTGATGAAAGCCAGGTCCCAGCCAAGGGAATAGAAAATGAGGCCCATGATCTCAGCGCAGGTTGTTCTGAAACATGAAAGAATATCGTCATATTTACTACTTGTTATTTTGCATGTGCATGTGTTATTTTATTTAGCTCACAGACGCAACCCATAAAAGAAAATAGTAATACTTTTTCTACTTGGTATAGATTACACACTTCTTAAGTCTCCTCTGTCAAACATCCTCCCATCCACCTTTCTATTTCCCATTCCCATGTTCATCGGAAAGTTACAACGTAATCAAGTAGAAATGTAATAATCAACATAGTGTAACAGCGGTTTTAAATTTTAGTTAAAGTTTAGTGTTGGTAACCGCGTGTCTATGACGAAAAACTGAAAATGTGATTAACTTATTTAGGAGTGAGTTGACACGAAACGTTACATATTTATGAAAGTGATAAAAATCAAATACACAATTTTCTCCTAAATTCGTTAACTGTAACTAAACTTTAATTATTTGTTGTTATATGTTTTCAATGCGTAGGTTTAGAAAAATGTATTAAGTCTGGTAGTTTTGCCACAGGGATTGTTTATCCTTGGTCAGTTTTTTTTTTTTTTTTTTTTTTAAGTGGATATGGAGGTTTTTGATGATTGGATGGATCGAGAATGATACAAGATTAACACAGTTTTGTCAACCAATTGGAGTTTAGCTTCAAAGTTGATATAAATTACACTATCAAAGAAATTTACATTATGTAATTAATAACTTACTTTACTAAATATAGAACATATTGAAACGTTACAAAGTTAATGTTTAAAGTTCTTAAATTTCGCCGTATATAAACCTTTTGCGAAATATGGAAAAGTTTCAAAGAGTTAATTTTAAATGTCCAAAGCACTAGAATGCATTCGGCTGCTTGCTGATTTGCTGTATTGTATGTATTATTTTAAAAATTTGAAGATCATGATATTTATTTGACAACGTAAATATTTGATAAACGAGCATGACATTCTAACGTCTTTAGGTTATCCTTTTTTAAATTTTATTACAAATAATTACACAAAAATTATTGGAAAAGTTAGTCTTAAAACAAATTTTATACAGAACAAAGGCACATAACCAGAACTGTTTTGTTAGCTCTTAAAGAAAAGTACGACTTTACACATCTATGTCACGTCTTATCAAAGAAATACAGGTGGTGGATGGAAATTTTAACTTTTCCTTTGAAACATAACAGGAGTACATTGTTTCCTTTATTCACGTATACTAATCAGAGAATTTATTTAAATATGTCGGCGACTGGGAAAAACCTGCTCCGACATTTACTTGTAACGAAAACTGAAAACCACTAAGAAAAAACTCCTCGTAATGATGCGGCCACGCAACATTCCATAACAGTGTGTGTGTGTGTGTGTGTGTGTTTCCGCAATACTGTAAGTATAATTTCAGTACCAATAAAAATAAATATATAAGTTTTCATTTAAAAATAATTTATAAAATTTGATAAAAACACAGATTTTTAATTTGACACACCCTATGCCTATTAAACCAATATGGCCACCAATGTTCTGCTCTCGAATAGCGAGCCTCTCTAACGTGGTGAGGTCAGTCTTATACTGGATATGGAGCTGTGAAAACGTCCAGAAATGTAAGTTTTTTTTTAAAAATAATTAAAATATTTTTTATAAACTTTTGAAATTTGTGGTATTTTTACGCATTTTTTAAAGTTTTTATACTACTTTGAGGTCTTTTTGGAATTTTTTGGGTTCAAGGTCATTCAAGATAACGGCCATGGGTTATTTTCAAGGTCATGGGTCAATGTCAATGTCACCTGGATTCAACATGGCTAACGAGATTGACACTGGTTGACCTGGCGAGGGCCAGTCGTGTCGGGAGCTTAGTCTATCTGCCTGTCATCGAATCCCGGACCTACTACATGAACATCTTTAAATAATTTTTTAATTTTGTTTTCAATTTTTTTGTAGTTTTTAAGACATTTTTTTATTGTTGTTATTTTTTTTATGTTTCATGTTTGGTGGGTGGAAAGGGGTTGAGGTGAGTGTGGTGGGATGAGTGTGAGGTTAACGTGTTATGTTCTTCAATTTTTAATTTTTTTTTTTTCGATTTGTAAATTTAATAAGAATTTTCAGAAGGTGTGGGGTGGAGATGTAGCGAGGGGATGGCGATGGCGTGGTAAGCAACCTGAAGGGCCTCTAATGTTACATATTACTCGATTTTTATGCTTTTTTTTAGATTTTTGTGATTTTTCTTGATTTTTCATAATTGCATATAGAGAAGGCGTGAGGTGAGCTTGGCTAGTTTGGTGTGAAGGGGTGGTGGCCTACAAGTATTTAGAAATCCCCACGAATCTTTCTATTGGCTCAAAAATTGGTTTTCGGGGCTTCTTGTCAGCCAAATTTCGGAGCAAGCACTTTTTTTTTTCACAAATTAAAAAAAAAACGGGAAATTTTGAGGGAATGATCACTAATAGTATGGAAAAACAACTGACGGTAGCGTATCTGATACTTTTGATTAGATTGTGTAGATATCTTGAATTGTGTTCTAATCACATTTTATACAAGCACCCATGCTTTGCCGCAATTTTCTGAGATCCTTATTATTTTAGTAGCCGGCATTTTCCTGTGCTATAGTACATACGTGTATATTAAGTTAGAACACTCGTTTACTCTTTACAGCGCGTATTGTTGAAGACGTGCGTGGAGATAAAACCACTTATAACGACGTACTTCTGGGGGACTAGTGATATTTTTATGATGCATCACATTATCATATAAACGTATTTTTTTCCTTGTGAACGTAACATATGAATAATCAACCCAATACAATCTATGACTCAGCTGGGATGGGCCGTACATCCATACCCCTATTACAAAAAATAAACTTGCAAAGGAGGTTTAAATGAGACAAACAGAACATTACTTATTTCTGGTAGTTTACTTACTGCTGATGGTAATAACTTCTTGCTCCTTCAACCACGTCTTGCGTCGTACTGAAATAGTGTTCTGGTTTCGCAGTATCTTAGTCCCCAAGACGACATTTTATCTGCTAAGACCTCGTGCCTATTGTTTTGTGTAATAAGCGCTTCTGACTCACTGTGTGAAAGGTAAAATTGTTGGTTGCTGGTTATTATGTTGTTAAATCTAGTACATATTGCCACAGCTGAATTTGTCGTCAGTGAAAAATGTTGACAGGTACAAGTGTGTAATTTATTTTCCTGTGGTGAACATGTAACAGTAACACTCATTCTTTACACGAACACGTCTATGACTTACACTTGACTTGAAACGTAGATATTAACAATTTTACAAAATATAAATTTCATCACGCTGTACAAAATACCGGGTGAGTATAAAAGAATACCCCAACTTTGAAGGTCTATAATATCAAAACCAAACAACCTACAACCTTGATTGACCAATCAAATGAACCGCGGAACCGTGAAGTTTATTTACCATACATTCATAAATGTTCAATGTGACCACTACGAGCGGCCCAAACGACATCCGACATCTACGCGATAGTCAAATTCGTTCCACACTCTTGTCAGCATGTCCGGTGTTACGGTTTGGATGGCGTCCGTAATTGTTGTTTTGAGTTCGTCAATGTTAGCCGGAAATTGTGGACGAAACACTTAATCCTTTATGTACCTCCATAGAAAAAAAATCGCATGGGGTAAGATCCAGGCTTCTTGGGGACCAGTGATGAAGAGTCTGGTCACCAGTTGCTCCTCGACCAATCCAGTGTTGCGGCAACGTCTCGTTCAGGTATCCGCGAGCAGCTATGTGCCAATGGGGTGGCGCACCTTAAAGGAAACATCAGACCGTCTCCTTCACATTGACGAGTCGAATGCGAGCTCGCTACCCCCTCACCACCTCAAACCGAGAGGTACGAACGCCATCCAAACCGTAACACCGGGCATGCTGACAAGAGCGTGGAACGAGTTTGATTATCACGTAGATGTCATTCGAGCCACTCATGGTGGTCACATTGTACATTTATGAATGTATGGTAAACAAACTTCACGTTTACACGGTTCATTTGGTTGGTCAATCAAGGTTGTAGGTTGTTTGGTTTTGATATTATAGAACTTCAAAGTTGGGGTATTCTTTAATACTTATCCTGTACGTGTGTTATTATTTGAAGCTTTGTTCGCTCTTTTGCACATTACTACAAAATATATTTAATAAAAATTCCATTTAAATATCATATTTCTCTAGTGGGAAAATTTAATAAGCATAGCAGGAATATAGTAATATTAAAAATGACGTAGAAATATTTTATCAATTTTTTACGGCCTACATCAATGTATTTGTGTCTAAGTAACGCACTATGACACCATGTGCCTTTGCTTACCCAATTATTTTGAGGGTTACATTTCAATAAATATTGGTCTTTGTGGAAAAAATTTGTAAAGTTTATGTCTAGGAAAATTTATTTTAGTTTCAAGAAGTAAAACTCTTAACTTTTTGCACGTAGTCTAATATTAATTCATTCTCATATTAATTTCTTTTCAGCCAAAATATTCAGTCCTTGTCATAAACATCTACATGATTGTGTCTTTGGCACATTAAAAATTTTTGTGTTGGTAGTAATTTTTCACGTAAATATTTTGACTAAGTGACTTTATGTAATTTTTTTGAAAAAATCAAGATTTAAAATGTATTAATTTTTATTGACTTTACGTGTTACTTAGACGGTACGGGGATATATTAAGCAATTACCTCATATATGTATATACACCTTAGATTTCACTTATACATATCAGGTAATTGATTAATAGATTCCCGTGCCGTTTAAGTAACACACATANTTATATATATATATATATATATATATATATATATATATATATATATTCGTTTGCAGTGGCAAATGTGCTGCCTTGATTTGTTAACTTTGGTGACTTTTAATTCTTTGCTTAACGCCTCATCTCAACAGCACAGTAATTAGATAAAGAACCGGTGTCTCAGGTAATCAGGATCGGATAAGGAAGCTCCGAGAGCGTGAACTAAAGAACCGTTGCCAGCAGTCACCAGGAGCGATTTGGGTAAAACCACGGTAATCGGAAATAAGGATGGCTGAACTGCAAATCGAACCAGGTTCCTCCCCAATGGGAGTCCAACTACTGTTCTTGACTGATGTGAACGCCCTTGGAAGGAATTGCTTTAGCTTGACAGCACCAAGCTTGAAATAGGGAACTTGATGTTTGCGCATGGCATCACATACCTCTGATATGAGTTGACAACGTCCCACCACCTTGGGTTCTCCTGGAACTAGCCTGTCCCACCACGTTCCAACATCTGCAATGCCCAGGGTTGCTCCCATCAGTCATGCGCACTGCAAAAAATTTCCGTATTTGTACAAGTAATTGTTTGGCAACAGGTTGCCAAAGATATTTTTGTAGCACTACAACTAATGTAGACTAGATTTCTCAAAACATTAGCAGGGAACGTGTGAAACTAATAGTAAGTTCTAACTAACAAGTGACGTAGACTTCGAGTTTATTATAAATACTGAGCTGCATAAAAAGTTTTGTATGTTTTCTAAAATAATGTGTTGTAAATATACACTATTACATGTGTAGGGTTACAAGAAAATATTTGGCAAATAATTACCAAAGGATTGTTTGTAACAAGTACAGAACATTTGTACTGTGGACTACAGTTACCTCTGCGCCAGATCCTCTCGGTCCCGCACCGGTACACGACTATCGTCGGCGGTCATAGGAATCTGGATATCACAACTCGGCGTAGGATGGCCACGGTAATACAGATGGCCATGACTCGAATCCCTGATCGGGTTAGGCTTATAAATAAAGACCATGCCATTTCGCGTTCTAAGTTGGTGACATGCTGGGAGTCACGAACGTACACTTTAGTTTCGCTTACACCATCTCGTTAGAAACGTCCTGGAAAAGTGTGAACCAATAGTGTACATTCATCACTCGGGTGGCTTAACTCCGCGTGGGCGAGCCAAATGTGGAAATAGCCGACGAGCAGATGACCTAAGCTCGAGTAAACAGAGTATTTTGAACTAGAGTGGTGCCGTTTTATAAAGGCAAATGGTGGGTTCTATACTTTTAAATAAATAATGTCATCATGTTCTGTAGTGTTTAATTTGTGATCGCTCTTCGCTCTCTGTAATTTTATTGGTATAGGCTGTCCGCAGTTAACTAAGCAATATTGAAACTTCTGCTAACGATCTATTTATCTGCCAGTTTTGTATCCTTTCGCCTTATGTAAAAATAACATTACCGTGGAACCATCACTTTGTTCACTCCGATGAAGCGTAACTGCGAAATTGTCAAACAAATAAGTATGTTAACAATATGCCACTTATTTCTGAGCACAAAGCAAGCAGAAATTAAATGAAATTATATCAACGTCCACGTATTTAAGCACCATACCGTCAATTCGTTGTCAACTTTACAATGAAATTTTCACACAATGGTTACGTTCAAATAATTTGCTGTTATTGGGCAATTCATTTTCGAATGTTGAGTTCAGCATTGCCCAAAAAACCTTGTACAGCTTATATAAAATTTGCCTGCTCAAAAACGCGTCGGTAGAAAAATGAGCTGAAATGCGTTTTTACAAAAATTAACCCTTGTGAAAAATATTGTGTAGGTAATTCTGATATTGCAGCTCATTTCTCACGGCTGCCACTAAGGTGGTTTAAGAACCAAACTACACCAGATTTTGAATCGAAGATGTCACAGTTTGTTTGCCTGAGATTCAAACGGAGAAGCTTTCGGTAGCTAACCTATAGGGGTCTTATTCGCTGGGGTCGCCTATCGTGGTAGTAAGAACTGCAAACGAAAGTACGCCAAAGGTGGCGGCGTTGTTAGCGTTTTGCATTTTGTAAGGTCTCAGTTGGAATACCACGACGTTCGGTTGTTCAGCATGCACAACATGGATTGACTGATATCAGATAAATGTGAACTAACAGCCCTCATTTTAAGACTAGGAACCCAGGAGTTCTTAAAATAAAGCACATGTATTCATAAAAAAATTGTTAGAGCACGTTTTCTATTTAATGTAATTGTAATCAATTAAGACTAGAATACTACAAAAATAACGTAATGAACAAATACTAATTTGATCAATATTCCGGTTACTTACAGTAGTATAGTTTACACGTTAACATTAGCAGTGTACGCGTTTGAACATTTGAAGGTAACGAAACTACCTGGCTGCGATTTCATAATTATTTTGTATTTGGTAATCTGTAAAATTTGGAGTTAACAAACCACAGAACGCACATTACAAAAATGCGTTATTGACTGTTCTGACGAAATCGGTCACGCGACGGTTTCGTTAAAAAAAAAGTGTCAACTGAAAAACTACCTGAGATAATATCTTGCATTCCAATACCAAACCCTCTGCCTATTCAGCATGGCGCAGCTAGGAAACCATTTTCACTATCGAATTCGAGGATTAGTTGTGTTAAAACAATCATGAAAATTCATTGCTGTTTTTTTTTTACAAAACACGTTAACCATTTTTATTAATTATGAGCTGTTAGTACAATATAAATTTATTCGTCATTTTACGAAATAATTAAGTGTTCGGAAGAGATGCAGTTTCGCACTGTGGCGCAGGGTTCGCTAGTAGAAGAAGTTTCCAAGATGTCTGCCGGGTGTCCTGCATTCGTATACGTATATAGTATTTGGTTTAAGAAGTTTTGAAAGCCCTGCTCATTGTGTACATTTCCGCCATGTGTAAAGTCTCTGTCACACTATCAAATTTTTCCATCATATTCATCCAAACAAAGTTGGCCAAGGAAATTTGAAAGGTTGCGACATCACTGAATCGTCATTAGCACCACCGTGCTTATCTGTAAAAGTTGGATGTTACCAGTCTCCATAAAAAATTTTGTATTTTGGATCATTACTACAATTGCTTTGATGCTTGACGAGTTCAACCAATTAGAATCGTGCACAAGAAAATAGTCATTTCCGACCCAACAAAACATTAAAATTGTGAACAATATCTGAAAACTATATCTATGTAAAATAATCCTGGATATGAATAATGTTGGAAGTGTACTTTATACAGTGATAGTAAAAAAAATCCAGAGGTAATCAATCTTATCGCGCATCAAATAAAGAAAATAAAAATTTTGTTTCAAATGATAACAAAGCAGCTATATCCCACTTTGAAAATTATGTTTTAACAAAAATCACGCTAGGCTAGTCAAATAAAAATTTAACAATATGACATACTTTCAAACATATTCAAAATTATTTGACCGACATTTTTAATGAAAAATTTTGATAGCCCTGTTATGCTTTCTAATGTTTTAAAACATTCTTTCTATAGAACTGGCGAATAATATTATGTCAACGTTATTCAAATTATGTCATCTTGTAAGAAGCACAAATACGGTACATATAAATACCACCAGTTTATACTCAAACGTGTACAGGTTGTACCAAAAGGTCCATTAACCCCCCCCCCTTCCCCAGTTAACACTGTACTACAATGTTTTTATTGTTTCAGGTGATATTATTTATGTAGTAAGGAGAATTCACACGTCTTTGAGGAAACTGAAACGTATCCACCTCATATGATGATACGGGCTGCAATATCTGCTACGTGCCTGATTGGTCCATATACATGCTGATTCAGAGCACCCGTATCACCCCCTTTTCATGGAAACAACACGTCACCGGGGGTTCGCGAAAAAAAAGTGTGATAACTATACCCTATATGAAGCATCGATTGGTAGTAATTCCACTCTCCCGAACATACCAGAGGTAGGAGAATGGGGGGTGAGCTTTTAAATTGCAAATAGGAATGTGGGTCGTATAATGCATCGTTGGATAGATCATCTAAAAGTTAACAACATTTACTTAGACATTTTTTTCTGATGTGCATAGTTTACGCACAATAAATTAAATCATCTAAGCATATGGTTTGTGACGTGCGTAAGTTACGCTGTAGTTATACGGACCAATCATAAAATACATCAGTATCATGGTTACATGGTTTACTAATCAGTTCCCCACGCAGGGAAAGTCATTGGCCGTAGAGCCTTGCAGTGTACAGTCCCGGCCAAAAACAACCTTCACGTGCGTTCTTCCTCCTCGTCGCACACTCTGGCGGCAGTAGCACCAACTACGAGGAAACACAAGCATGTGCTGCATGGGTACACGAGCGTGTTGCGAGTTTCACCTGCACAGTTGGTAGAACATATAATGCTACGGTCAGGAATAATTTTCAGATGTTGATTTGAAAAAAAGTGCTGATTTACCCTCGAATAATCTACAAAGCGGCGAATTCGAGGTCAATAATTCACCACGCGAAATGCGAGGAGAGTGGAAACGAGATTTGCGACTTGGCCATTTAGAGAAACTCGCAGTAAAAGACGCAGGAATGAGACTAGTAGAGAACTGTGCAAAAGAAAACAAGAATACTTCCGGATTTTCACTTCTGTCCGGTCGCCGTCCTGCCAAAGGCACCCAGAAGGCGTCCGAACGTCGTAGGTTTGTTTCCCCGCTGGACCAGGAGATGAAGAATGTGGGGTATATTGAGCGTGAAAGCTGCGCAGAAACGACTCTCCGTACTCCAACATTAAACTAGTTTTTTTTTTGCCAATAGAACTATCAAAATAAAAGTATATTTGATACGAGGGTTTTATTGTAAGAAAGTGTTTTGAAACATTTTTGCGTTTCTTCTTACCTAGTTTTGATGCAATTATAATATGCTTTAAATTAGGAAAACTTTTTTATTAATTTTAAAGGGTTGTTCTTATGAAAAACCAAACGTAGACAACACGTATATCATTGCTGACCATGTGATTTTGACAGTTATATTAACGATGTGGGAGTCAGTGTTGGAGACAGACCTCTTACCTGTGATCAAATCACCACATCACCATGTGTCATCTAAGATGCTTACTTATTCGGTGCTATTAACATTAATATTTCACCTCATAGAAACTGGTATTCACACAATAACCCGTGGTATTGGGCGGGTAACACGTGCTCCAACACTGCGATAGTGGAAATTTTTCCAACCATATTTCGATGCTAAAATAACCATACTTAATTCTTAGTTAACAACGCAACTTCCTTGTTTGTGTACACCGGGCGTATATTCGGAAGATCCCATGTTCGATTCCGGCCGAAAGCGTTGGGGGAGGTTTTCTCCAAAAGATTTTAAAATCACGTTACAGGCAAATTCTGAGAGAGTTCCACAGCATATACCTTTCCACCCAAATCATAATGCATTCAAAATTTACTTTAATGGCTAAATAATTCAGCACTAGAATAAAACCAATGCATGGTTTCTGATTGTGGTCGAATCCACTGCGACTGAAGGTGGAACTGAGGTGTAACTCAGCTTTTGAAGTTAACAGTTACAAGATACGTCAACATACGAGCGGCACATAGGAAGCTAATACCACAAGCAGCACAAATTAGCCGTGAAACGCTATGAAATTGATGGTATTTTTACAGCAGTTGTTTTAAGGCTCTCAAAGGTTCAAAATCTGGTTCCTAAATTTTTTTTCCCTTGTGAAATGGAACAATAATCAGAAAAAAAAAAATAACATCGGAAGAAAATTACTTTTAAAAATAATAAAAATAAAACGAGCTCCGAAATTTTAAATTTATATCTACTTAGTTTTTCCACAAATTTCACGATTGAACAAACTAAATATGCTAAAAATCACCTAAAAATAATTGTGCATCTCATTACAATTACATAAAGAATATATCATAGTAATTTTTACGTGGTTCACCAATATTTCAGTAATAACTTTTGAAATACAATTTTAAGTTAAGATAGTTATAACTGAAATCCTTACTGCAGGTGAGCTAAGTGTCAGATTTTTAAGAAATTGCAACATTTAATTGATATATCCTCAATAAACAAACTCTTAAGCTGAAACCAAACTTTATGTCTAAATAATTTAATAAAATTTGTACAGATCAAGATTTGAAGTTGTCGCGTGCCGATTTAGGGATTATAGCACGACATTGGCTCACATCCATCACCCCCTCACACCACCACCGCCTCGCGCACTTCGCTAGGCGCCTTCTAGACGGCACGTGGTACCACATGCAGGTGGAAAATTCCGGTACACGTGGAGCTGAAGCGTAGGCCTTCCCCCTTCACCCCGGACACCTCTCGCCCGCCGCGAGATCTGTGGAGTGCAGGGCTTTTTCGAGTTATCAGCAAATTATCACGTGTAGTTCGCCTGAACGCAGAAAATACGCACCACGGAAGTTTAGCTGACGATAGTAAACTACGGGCGAGTTACCCCTCCCACCCCCGCCTAAAACTTCAGAAATCAGGACACGTGTGGTGGAAGGCTTTGTTCGGCGTTCTTCCACTTCACCCCCTCACCCCCTTCCCACCCCCACAAGGTGCCACGTGCCGACAATTAAGACTGGGGGCTTGCAAGCATAAAAACCCCGTTTCGAGAGTGGAGGGGAGGCATTCGATTATTACCGCCCGGGTCAGTCAGTGATATCGGGTACGTCAGGCAGTCATATCGGGGCAGTTGTTAGTTCATCTCCACCGCCGAGAGACGTCAGTTCGAGCAGAGAGAAAGTCAGTACAACAGTTACTAAGCCCGGGATATCGGAACCCGGCCACGTCCGTCAGCCGCATCATTAAGGGGTCAGTCATATAGGGGCAGTCAGAGGCTGCGATACTCCGTGCCGGGAGAATCAGTTACGTCAGTAAAGTCAACCAGTCAGTAGAAGATCGCCGAGCAGAGAGTCAGGTCAGGGGTTCGGACCCCTGACCACGTCAGTACGTCAGCAGCAACTGTGGCCTTGCCAAGGCCTACCCATCGCCGGAGATCACCCACCACAGCTGACAACACCCGCAACAAGAGTTAAGTATGACAATCACCGTCACGAGAAGCCCACTCAACCACGAATTCGCCCAGTAAATCCGAGTAACCAAACTATCACAGTACCGCACCTCTCAAGTGTTGATGTTGTGTATTTGTGAATATATACGAGACAATATATTCGTACTTCAAAATACAACAGTAATAGTCTACCTCATTACAATACCCACAACCTCCACGCACTTTATAGTCGGTACCTGGGGGACATTAACTCTGACCATATAAGCCGCCATGTCTTCCACAGTGGCGGTACATGAGTCATCGTTAAAGTTAAAATTTCTCACATTTATGCTTAAGATCACGGCAAATATTATTTTTAAAAAAATGTTAGGTATTTTTATTAAATTGCCATCGATATTGCGTCACGAAACAATAAAATTGTCTCAAAAACCTATAAAAAATCTTTGGCTCTATAATAGTCTTAAAACCCAATGTCTTCACCATATCACTTTCACTGAAACGATTTTTAATTAGAAAATTGCGTTGTGAAAATTATGCACGAAACTTTGAATTTTATCTGTTTTTATAAACATTTCTCATCACTTTAGTCTAAATATAAAACCATAGCCTCAGTAATAATCGTTTTTGTACGAACGATAAAAATCATTATTCGTAGTTTTAATTATTTTTACTCTATTGACCGAATTCTGAAAAAAAATCTAGCTACTTTGTACAGCATTCCAACCCAGTATTGTGAAAAATACTGAACAGACAGAATTATTTCATAACTGCTGTTGCTGATGTGCATAAGATTCTGTTTACATGAATGTTATCTGTTTTATTTGCCTGCGATAAGAAAGTTCTGTTTGGGAAGTATTTCACGAGGCAAAGCGCATGGTAGTATAAAGCACCTAAGTACCTGAAGTTAACATTTTGAAAGAAAAAATGTCCCAACATGAGAAAAGTGTTTATTTTCTGAGAAGTGCAGTTACCAGGGTAGAGATACTCAGGTGCATGCACTATACTTATGACTCTGCGTTTCTTTTTATTTCCACACGTGACGTTGAAGTATTAAAACTGATTCTATTGCAAAAGTACAAAGTAAAAGTTCTGTATAAAAATGGTGGAGTATTTCAAAAGAATTTAATAGTGGGAATAATTACAATGGCAGTAAATTATACATTACCTTAATTTATTCATTACTGTCAACAGTCTTATCTACTATGTGAAAACACTTTACTCTAGAGAGTGACTATAATTGATTGCAAATGGCTTATTTTAACTATATCAGATAGTTCAATAACATCTGACTCAGCGACTATCACCTCTTATCAATTTACGCGTGATAACGTTTGTGAGTACACGTGTGTGAAATAGCTGACATACATATTGTGCCATTGTTCGAAAACACTTAATTTTAAGATATGAAGATTTGCTATATTTTCTCGAGAATTGGCATACATGTAATGACATGAGTAACGTTTATGAATACTGAAGACAAAATTTTATTCTTTATTTTTCAGCGAAGTTGACTGAAATGAAGATAGAATTATGCTTTTAAAGCCTGTGTTTATTGGCCAGCCTTAGATTAATATGAGAGTTTATCAGTTTTAATTAATATAGGCCTCACCAAATTAAACGTAACTCGTGTCAGTATCAAAGGAAAACTCTAGTGACTAACATTAAGACAATTAAATAAACGGACTTCAAATAAGTTAAATAATAATTCTAGCAGTACTGAAAATGCAGTGGAAATAAACTTATAAAATGAACGGAGACTGAGCTAAAGAACTTTGAATGGATTCTTGCCAGTATTAACTGTTAGGTATTTAACCCTATGTCACTCATAACAGGGATCCAAGAGTTACGATTTTCGACCTTATAAACAAAGGTCTCTACTCCGCCGGAGAAACACATTCATCCAGCATTTCTTAATTTATTTGGTGAGACGATTTTTTTCCCCACAGAAGTTCATAGTTTTAGCAAACTTGAAACCTGTGTTAGTGGTACGTTTTGGTATCTAAATCGTCTACCAGGAACGCTACTACGGCTCCAATTGTTTTTTTAGTTCGGGGTTCGTTTACCAAGAGCACTGCACAAATACAGACTATATAATTTTTGTTACAAGTCCTGTATATAATGATCTGTAATCGAACCCGAACCTCATCGACATCATGGTGCTAACATTTCAGATCTATACAAATGGCTTTAACCATTCGGCTAGCATGATGCATGGGAATAAAGATTTTTAAAAGTTAAAATTCTCATATTATCTTTGTATCTCGTAATATTCAATACCAAATAATGTTACAATACCAAAATAAGTTATAATACCCTAAAAGGTTACCTAGTCATCAAAATAAAATAATATATGTTAAAATAGTTTATTTCTAAAATCCCAGTAGCACGCACCTTGGAGCACGAGAAGCATGATTACGGAATGACACGAGTGGTTGAGCCACTCTCTGGTTTGAGTGTCGCCCCTGCGTGAAGTGAAGGCCGACTGTGTGTTCGTGGTCCTCAGTAGTCGCCACAGAGTAAATACGTACACAAAGACGAAATACCGTGGCAGTTTCTTCGCTGATTGGCTGCGTGAGGTTCTGCGAACGGGCCTTGTCTCTCATTGGCTACTGAATGCTGCGGAGTGCGCCTTATTGGCTGGGCTGCCGGCTGGCGAGTAGGTTACCGGGCGCTGATTGGCGAACGGCGTTTCCACATGTTGCTGGCCAGCGACGCCATCTTGCTGACGCATGTGCAACTGGAGTTCACGGAGTAAGATGCTTTTTTTCAATTCCGTGTTCTCGAGCATTCTGCGGAAGTTGGTGTGACGCACCTGACTGAATTAGAGGTGTTTAGAGATGGTTAAAAGTCATCGCGCTAGTGGTAGGTAGGTCTTACTTTGCAATTTTACCCATTTAATCTCTATTAGATTCCTCGCTAAGATCTGGACATTCTTGCACATATTAAATAAACTTATCGAAGTCAGACATTTCGAAACGCACTGCAGTACGCCGTGCGTGGACGCTCCAACTCAACTGCAGCTGTTCAGGGATTTACAAACTTGAAAATTAAGCAGCAAGCAGTAGAATTTAGCAGACAACAGTAACCTAACAAACATTTTAGTCTACAATAAAAACTTTATTTAAAGTGAGTTGTTTGAAATTAAAATAGTAATACGCGCTTATTTAGTTGTATTTTGGTTTTCATAATCGTGCTTGGCAGCAACAAATATATAAATAAATCGATGTTGTGCATACCAAATTTTTTGTGATGGTACTGCTCACTGTCAGATCCTAATGTTTGCATGAGGCGGAGGAATATCCTGGAACTAGAACTCTTGCAGGGCTTCAGAAATGTTGGAAGTAACCGTGAATGGACTATAGTTTGTATTGTCCACGTGCACTGGAAAATTGCGTCGATGAAAGACTGACAGAAGACATTTATTGTTCACTTTGGGGTTCGGAAACAATTGGCACCATTCCCCATATAGCAACTTGTAAAAAAAATGGAGAACACTGGCTCACTTTTGAATGCCCACGAAGGAAGACAACCAACACTGCGACCACTTTCAACATTTTCTACGAGATCATCATATTTCTCATACATGTCAAGTATCGTTAAATTACGTCCATTAGTTTAAATGTTATAAAGGGACATTAAAGGCTAAGAGCGAGTGAAGAATCTTTAAACTGTCGGTCATTAACTCTTGATAAAACTTTCTCTGTCAATTTCAGGTCACTATCGTTGCAGTTACTGGGGGAAAAAAAAGTTTTTTAATGCCATGAGATTGTTGTAATTCCGTTATTTCTCATTTGATTTTTTTCTTTCTGGCGTATGTAATTTTATATTTTTCAATAGTAGTGTGAAGATTAACTGAAAATATTTGACGTACGCATGTGCGAAAATCCAATACGGATAGTTCCGGTTGTGACGTATTACTGGAATTATTCTTGACAGAACGAGCCTCGATGATATGCTGGGTAACACACTTTTAATATCCCTGAAACATGCTGACAGAAATATCCATTAAGTTAGTAAAGGGTTTCTGACTTTTTAACAGGTTGTATAATCCTTGAGTGAATATTGCAATGTGGGTATTCAATAAACTGAACCACTAATTTGGACATAAGCCACTGGGACACTTTGCTGTAGGTAGCAGACAAACCACAATATGACATCAAAGCTTGTACACAGAATTATATTAAAATAACAAATACGTTGAAATTAATAGCTGAGTTAATAAGGTTGTATCGTTATCTTAGAATTAGTCTTGATGTGACGAGCCAGCAGACAGCCCTCTTAGTATATGTCCAAAAACCCTTTAAAAATCCTGTAAAAATCCAATGCTATGACTAGCACATGTTGGAGCGTCATAATCAAAATAGTTCTGAAGGGACGAGTTCATAGGCAGCCCATTTGGTACATGTCTAAAAAAATTCCTTAAACCACGCCTATAGCTATGAAAATCCAGTATGTCAGTAGAGAACTACCAAGTAATTAACGAATTTTAATGTCATATTCTAATTAGTTTTAAAGATATGGGCCCGAAGACAGCCCACATAGTATATGTTAAAAAAAATTTAATGAATGATTTTCCTAAAACATGTAATATGATAGTCGAACTTTACCGAGTAATCAACAGATAAAAACAAACAACAGATTAAAAGAAGATGGTTGACGGACGACAGGACCCATGGCTGTCTATTTTGGGAACGAAATAGATGGTCGTCTACGAAGCACTCTAGAAACCAACTCTGTAAACACTTATGGTTGCATATACCAGCGTGCGTCTGTCCAAGAGGAACGGGGAAGCATGGAGCGAAAGCAACTAATAAAGAAAATAAAAATATTAGACTGCGAAAGAAAAAAAATAGCAGGCGGAAACAATATTAAAGGGCAGCTCCTCAAATAGGTATGAGTTGGTTCGTCTTTGAAAAAAAAAAAAAAAAAAAAAAAAAAGCCTCGTTGAGGAAAATTGGGAGTCGACACATGCATACAACACGGTGGATGAGCGAGTGGAATAAGGAACAATTAAAATAAGCCAATAGAAATATTATATGAATCTGGCGAGAATATCGCGAATTACTTACATATTTTAAGGGAGTTTCGAGAGGTTTTGAAAAAAAAATCTGGAAATTTTGATTGGGAAACAAGATGGCGTTTGAGTGACGTTTCAAGAGATGCCGTCATCTAAGATGGCTGTTATATGAAGAAAATAGCAATTAATAATTTCCAAATGGAATGAGTCTACATCATTAAGATTTTTTCGCCCTTATGTCTGATTAGATGTCCTGCATAATTAAGAAAGATTTTAGAAATATATTCTTGAGAAACGAATTCAAAGAATGCTGTCACTGCCCAATTATATGAACACACAGATATATATAAACTTATTTTTACTCGAGTAACAACTGACTATGCATGTTTTATTTAGTATTTAGTCCGATTCGTACATTACTCATTTTAACATTAAAATCGTTGTCTAGAGTAATGGCTACTAGTTAAATTTTTTTAAAGGAGTGATATTTAGAAGAAAAAACATCCTTTACCTAAAATTATTCTTTACCTCATGATTATTTTTAAGAGAATGTAAAAAAGTATATGTCGTATTATAAAAGTGCATCAGGAAAATGCTACCTCCCACAAAAATGTATTATAAATGATGAAAAAAGAAAATGTTGGTTGTAAGTAGAACTATACATTTTGGCAATGTAATTCAGTTTTTTTTTCATAAAGAACCAATTTTCTTGTAGTTGTGTGTAATTATTACGGTAAAAAGACACCCGCAAAACAAAATTTAAATGCGCCAAACTGTGAATCATATTATAATCAGTGTTTGAAGTGAAGGCCTACGCATGGAATTATAAATAGGTTTATGCTGATAAGAATGATGGGTTTCACAAACACACAGACATGAGAGAAATCTTGATAGATACGACGCACGTTTCTGTATTGTGAGAGGATTGTCGATGTACAGTTGATTTACGTAATCATATTCTGCTGTCAGATGTGACGTTACAAAACGCTTAAAGATGAAGCGTTACTTGATGCGACAGTGTGCTGTCATCGCGTGATGATACTGCTGCAGTAGGAACACGGGTGGACAATGGACCGCACGTCTTGTAACCGGCACACAATAATGCCAAGTTTTTAATTAAAAATTACGAGCTGGGAAATTTTGTTAAAATAATAAACTGCTTGAACAACTACAAACGTGGACAAGGCCTTTGCAGCGAGAGATCCGGTGTACGGGACCAGACTGGGGCATTAATTACGACACGACTGTACTTGAAAGGGCCGGTTCATAATTTTTTATTTAGTGATTACGTGTGTTTATATTCTGATACGTTCGACAGTCGCTAGTCAATTCAGTCAAAATTAAAACTTTGAAATTTAATTTAAGAAAACGTAATCTTTAAAATTCCGCTGCTGCGAAACAATTATAATTTCAAAACATAATTGTCTAAAGTAATAACGCCTCAATAATTGTAATATTAAGAAACCATAATACACTGAGAATCGAACAAAGTTTGTTTGGCGCAACCAAACTAATTATTTCTATAGGGACAGTAAAATATTTTGTCGTAGAAAATAAATTATTTTGTTGTTCTTATTTGGTTGTCCCAAACTAAGATTTGGTTACTGCAACTATCGGCTGTTCACGGTAAGGTGAGCACATTTCAGGTCCCAGTTACTTTTTCCTTTCAGCCATTTTTTATAATTGAACCACCTTCTTAAATAAATACTACTGTCTATATTCCACCGCACTCGGAAGTTAACGTCTAAGGCTAAAATAAAATATATTTATTGACTATTATTTCTAATGAGAGTGCTTTCAAAAGTGCTCACTTCACCGTGAATAGAATATAAATATGTGTTTGGTTCCACATGCATTAAGCAGTATCGGTTAATATAAAAGACACTGAATCTCGACCAAGATTCGAACTTACATCGTCCGCGCCCAAGCGGTAGGCCGTAATTACCTCAACTAAAGTGATCGCCAATAAAAATCTAAATGTTTTAAAATAAATACATATCAAATACTGGCCAACGTGCGTAAATGATTAAACATTTCAAGTTTTATAACAATACATATTAGTTTCATGTTGAACTTGATTTATTAGAATATTTATACCACTACTAAGCATCGGCAAATGCACTATCAAACACTGCTACTATCATAATTGTCACAGAAAATAACAAAATCTCGAGCTGTATTTTCGAGCTAAGGCAATCAAGTGAGTGGCCAAACAAATATACACAGTTTACTGAACTAAATATTTGGTTGACAGTCTAATTTATTTCGGCCCAACGCAGGTTTATTTATTCTTGCGTGCAATTTTTTAGATGAAGGTTCTTAATTTTGCTGCAGCTTTTCAAGAATTTTTTTATTTAATGAGATATTTTGTTGGAGCAACATAATATATTTTCGACCCCATACAAAGCAGTATTTTGTTGGCTGAAACAAATATTTCTCTCAGTGAGCGTTTATTGGAGTAGCTACACAAAATCCTCAAGAGTGTGTGGTACGTAAATTACCGCTATAAATGTTAATCATGTTCTTTAAGTTTGTGGACGTCAATATAAAACAAGAAAAGGTAACCCCACATAAGTGTTTTCGTAACTTCGTGAGCAGATATTTGACCAGAGTAATGTATTTAAGTGAAATATTCACCCCCATTGCAAAAATCTTTCAAAAACTCAGTAATGTATTTCTTTCGAGATATTTCTGACTCCGTAAAAATGTATGTTTTGTGGCACAATATATTATGCAACATTAATGCATCAGTATGGCAGTATGGTAACATAGTAGTTCAGAGAGTTATCTAGGACTTTCATTTCTTATTTTTTCAATACTTAGTACTTCCAAAAACCAATACATTTCAATTGACGTACTTGGTGATATAGTCTATTCGCGGTATCTTCCTACTTTTTGAATCAAACCTTTGAAAAATCATCCTATGTATGGCTTTTTTTTGTTGTTTCCTAAATATGCCAGGTATCACAGACGTTTTATACTTTTATTAACACGAAAGAATTTTAGTTTAAATAATTAATAAGTTATAATATTTTTGATTTGTAATTAATATGAATAGAACCAGAGATAAAATAGGCGTGCTCGTAATGCCTATAGTAAGAAATAGTTCTCATGCAAAATGCTATTAAAATGCTCACGAATGCGTTGCGTTGTCCCTTTAATGTGATTTTCTAGACTTGGTTAAAGTTGGAACTAACTGTGAATGGACTATACAAAAATTTCGTGTTCGCCACAAAAAAATTTTGACATGGTGAATACCAACAAAGACATTGTAACAGCCAAACTTTTTTTTTTTTTTTTTTTTTTTTTTTTTTTAAGTACAGAGTAGAGTGAAGAAGAGCCTGCAGGTCAGTAAAGTGGGGAAATTTTTCTTTCCCCGCGTGTGCTGTGACGACTTGAACTGTTGCGAAGCCACTACGCGATAAGCCGGGCGGGTTTCGCCTCTTCCCACTTGATATACTTCGAGGAATGTGTTCTTGTCAGAATGCTAGTCGAAGCCTGTATGCCACGATGGAATATTCCTCGGATTATTCCATTCAAGCCTGCGTGACCGCTTGTACGGTCGGTTCTATGGAAGATTTGGCCAGCTGCTGGCCGTTTCCATGGACGTTTCCGTAACTGACCACGTGCAGTTTTTGACGGAAGGTGTCCTGCAAGGTTGGAAGTTTAGCAAATCAGAGAGAGGCCGGAGGAGTAATTTTGTTTATTTTGTTCTGAGAAAAAGCGATTACACGGAAAAATAGTATATAACTAAAAAAAACTACGAATCTTTTTACTGATTCTAAAACAGCATTGTTTGAAAATCATGGTAAATATTCGTATTTACTTAACACGGAAGTTATAATTTTAACAACAAAAGGAATAGGCTCTGTGCATAAAGGCACAATGCTGAAGTGTGTGAAGATGGTTCCCGAACCACAGTTGCAGAAGAAATAATAAAAAAAAGCAAATGCACTTGTCGTTATTTGTGTAGCAAAAAGTATTGTTGGATAGGTTATTCCAAAGAGCCCTCCTTCCACAACTGCTTGCATGCAGGCTCGCGTAGCGGGTTTCGAGGAAGCTTCCTGCCGAGGTTGCACAGAAAGCTTTATCGTGGCGTCCAGGCTTAAGCGAGACAGCCCTGCTGACAGGGGTGTTGCGTAATTGCCGCGGCACCTTAGGTGCAAGACAAGCGCCGGGATGGGTGCGCGTGCAAACAGCAACAAGCCCAGTCATCGCGCGAGGTCTAACCGTTGAATGTAAAGCATACTATAGAAGAGAATTTCTCAGCGTTAATGATGCCAGTTTAATGGCCCGTCCAAAGATGGTTCTGTAACCAGTTTCAGTTTGCCCGTGGCGCCATTGTACGGCGAGCCAAGTAACTTAACGCTAGCAATCAATTCGTGACACATGATCCGCTATGGTGTGTCAGAGGGAAGAGGGAAGATATATGTTTGTATATGTGTACGTGAATACACTGAAAAAGAAAAATTTTTGTTGCAGCTACAACATGTTCTGTTGGGATTCATTCGCCTTGCCAAATTAATTTTTTGGTGAACACAAAACTGTTTAGGGGCCACGGTGGTGTAGTGGCTAGACTACCCGCCTCCACCAAGGCGAATCGGGTTCCATTCACGGCGGGGTCACCTACGGATTTTCGAATGTGGGAATCGTGCCGACGGGTTTTCTCAGGGATCTCCCGTTTACTCCGCTTTTTTCATTCCAGCACTGCTCCTTACTCACCTCGCTTCACCCTCATCAACTCTCAAGGCCTCGGTGTTAAGAGCCGCCCAAATCTCTTCACTCGCTCACAAAACTGTTAGTTATCACTACTATGCTTTTGTGGCTACTAAAAAGCATACTATGGCGACTACAAATAATATGGCAGGTGGCTTTCCTGCATAAATATTCTTTTCCATGTAGGATGTGCCTGTTCGGAAACAGCATATTTTCAGAGTTGATTTTTGCTTTCAGTGGCACGGTGATGTTAAGTAAAGAATACAGGCCTGTAACTTGCTGTTATAAATTATGTTACACAAAATTCGCCAGATGACTGTTATAATAGCAACTAATGTCAGGATATGTTCGTAATGTAAAACAGAGAATTAGTAATTAAATAATATTTTGTATACGTATATGACTTTTATGACCATAGAGCTCTTGATGTATGCTGTTTGGTTTTTCTGTAGCATTTTTTTCCTTATTTCAAATGCCATATTTTGGAAAGTAGAAACACATAACTAGTGTCGTGGCCCAACAGCTTAAATAGTTGTTACATTTAAATGAACATATTTACTACTTATTTATATTATTTTAGTTTACGTAAGCAACATTTTACTGTCAATTATAAAATATAGAGGAAGTGTAAGGCTGCCAAAAATAGACAGATATCATTTGCAAGTTTAATAAGAATCATATAATACATTTATAACTAACACGACATACTAAATCACACACACATACAAATCAGACAATCATGTATTTATAATGTTCTGCATAATTTAAAGCGAGGTCACCTTTAAAAAAAGGTACTGATGCAAAATATAATTTGCAGTTAAATTCATTTCAAGCTCCTATTACAATGACTGAAATATAAGATTCGTTCTTTGAAGGCACAAATTATACTCAGAATTTTACATTAGGCAGGCGAGATATACACAAAGAACTGAAGCACCATATGATTGATAATTCCAATACTGTAAACAAACTGCTGAAAATTATTTCTTATATTGCAATAACGTAGTCTAAACCAACAAATTACACAATAAAAATCACATAATACATTTGGAGTTTTGATGGAAACAAATTTAGCACCATTGAATCTTGGTGTAAATGAATAACTATTGAACAAGACTGAGCTGTAACAACACTAAGACAATATAAAACACACACCTATACGATTTTCTTGATATGTATCATACAAAGACACAATAGTGTCATTTTAAAGTACGAGTATCACTAGATAATGTGCCTAATTTCAAACGAAATTTCGTCAGTTATAGAGCTTGTCTCCTTCAGCAAACTTAAAGCGTTCGTAGGAAACAGCACAAAGTTATTCCACGCAGCTATTGTCACACAACTTCTAAAATAACTCTTTTCATCAAGCATTCGTATGCATGGATCAGACTGCTTAAACATAACACAGTGGTCACCTGGTTCTCAAAAAATATTTTCTTCTGGCAGTCTCTATTTTCAGTGGCGTAGTAAATGAAGTAAAAAGTGGTTGTCAGGGGTTGCCTGGTATTTTTGAAGATGAGAGAGATGCACAATAAAATTGAATAATCACGTAACAGTTTAATCATGATGTCTTGACGAAAGATTTAAGGACATTTGTTTGGATCCATTACGAGTTTCTGCCAGAGGATTTATTTCACGGGTACGTTTCGCGTGGAGAAGTGTGGATCCTGTTTCACGTTGAGGGTATTCACGGCACGTCTTCTCGTAAATAGTCGCAGCACAAAGCGGTTGCTTGATCCGCGCCGTAAGTTTTGTGACTAGCCGTGTCTTCGCGCCGGTCCCTCTTGCGTGGGCGGACCTCTGACATTTCGGGGGGAGGCCCCTCCCAAATGTCAGAGTGCGGCCGCCGCAGTTGATTCCTGCGACGGCGTTCACGAGTCTCTGAAGACGACTTCCTGTTGCGGCGCGACGCTCCGCAGCACTCCCCGGTGTCCGGCCCGGGTACTTGGAGCTCCGTCGATCTGCAACACAGCAGGGAGAAGAGAATTGAGAGTGGGACCGTTTCTGACCCGCGTCGGGCTCGGTATAGAGATCTGGAGGGTGCTTGGGTCTTACTTTAATACTGTAATGGTTAATCGTAATTTTACTTTTCTTATGGAAGTCAACATAGAAAATCCCAGAACCTACACATAGGCACCAAATAAGGGGTAGAAGCAGCGGGGAGGGGGGGGTCACCTCTTCACTTCTGGGCAAGCAGGGGCGACGCCCCCCTGTATTGATAAACAGTGGTTGGTCACTACTCAGTTTGTAATAAATATTTGTAACTTACTGTAGACTTTTTGGCGCATTATATTGAAACATATATCTTGTTTACAGGTTTTTACACAACAAAAAAAAACCAGCAAAAATTTAGG
Source organism: Clitarchus hookeri (assembly GCA_002778355.1). Classification (NCBI taxonomy): domain Eukaryota; kingdom Metazoa; phylum Arthropoda; class Insecta; order Phasmatodea; family Phasmatidae; genus Clitarchus; species Clitarchus hookeri. Next base: position 324,503 of record NQII01002252.1, on the reverse strand, counting down.
AGAAATGGATCTATTTAAATATTTAAAACCTTGGCCAACATGAAATAAGTGTTACATGTGTGCATAACCGTAAGCACGAACATAAAACGTACAGTTGCCGAAGGGAGGGGGGAGGGAGGTACAGAGATAATATTTAAATAAACATGGGTACTCTCACAGAAAGTTTGAGACTTGCCCATCTTCTGGAAACAAAAAGTCGGTGCGTATGATCTTACATACTGTTTTTAATAACTGTGTGAGAAAATATTTTATCATAAGCATGCATTCCTGCTGAGATGTTTCTGACGCTGTAAATTTTCATTGTTATTGCCACACAAGGTATTATGTAAATTAAATGCATCAATATGGCAATATAGTTTCTCACAAAATTGGCATAAGCAGTTATCTGGAATTGTCCTTCTTTGGTTTTTCTTTTCCTGTTTCCAAGAATCTGTGGGATTAAATTTAAAAATATTTTAATTTAAATTATGTAGCATGCCTTTGGAAGACTGTTCAAGAACCAATTTTTTTCTTAGATTTTAAGGATATTTTATGGTTTCATGACACGATGTCAATGATAACTTAATTTAAATACAAACTAATTTGAAAAAATAAATTTCATCATGCTTTTCAGTATTAAGTGTGAGAATGTTAACTAAAAAATCTTGATTCGTACACATTTCAAACAGTTACTTTGTCACAAAGTTTGGTTTCACTAATGTGTTTATTGAATTAACAGACGTGGCATGTTGGAATTGGTTTAAAATATGAAATTTGGTTCACCTACTATAATGGTTTTAACTTTTGGCTGTTTTGACTTCAAAATTTTATTTAATAAGTTAAAATTCAAATACAAACAAACCGACTATCAAAGTTATATATATATATATACTCTTATTAATATTATTTAAATAAAATAAGCAATTTGAGAAGTAGCCCAATTGATTAATTTGGTTCCATTTTAAGATCTGTTACGAAAAAATATATAAATTTAAAACTCCTATGACTCTTTTTATTATTTTTAATGTCAATTTTCTCTACTGACATACCTTTTCAAATTATTATTTTCTTTTTTAAAAAAATCATTTTATGTGCTAAATATGTAGCAAAAATAAGCGTTCCTTATGAATTAATATGCAGTGACCTTCAAAGTTTTCAACATGCACTCTCGCTCTATCTGAATTCCTCGAAAGTTAAATATGCTTAATTTGAAAAAATTTTAAGAGTGACCCTGACTCTTCTGTTATGACCCTAAAACGAATAATTTCTGTATAAGGGATGAAGACTCTTAACCACTTAACATATTGTCCCGAGTATACTCATTCACATATGACGTGTTGCAAAATAGGTAAAGTCATGTTCGGTGCGATGGAATACAACGGACTGAATTGCAGACACTATTTGTCTTACGGAAACTACGTAGGAAAGCTCTGGTGTTCAAACTATTTTCAATAATTATATTCGTTATTGAGTTACATAATGAGACAAACGGAAAAACTGGTAACCCTAGATGAAAGATTTTTACCTTTCCTTGGAAAAACATATTCCTAGAACATGAATGAGTTTAGGGCTTCGTAAGGGCCTACACTAAAAGCTGAACTTTGTTATGAATGTGTTACGGCAGTTACACCTATGTAACCGAATGCAAGCTATGACCTCAAATACACGCTCCTGTAATTACTTGTAATCGTCCACAACATTAGTTAATATTGAGTTTTTTTTAACACAGTTAACCTTACTTTGACAGTAATAGTACAAAACTTATCGCTATCTGACCTGTCTTTCCCCTTATTTCAATGTATAAATAAAATGTAGTCATTAAAGCCATCTTAATAACAATACTTATTTAGGACTACTTAATAGCAGCCATTCGGGGTCCCTTAACAACTAAATCTTCAACGTCCGTGGGAATAAAGTGAGCTGTATGTGGAATTGCGACAAATGGCAAGGGCTAATGGAACGAGAGTGATCCAAGTTAACCCACCGACCGAGGCAACGTCCGCAGTGTTTCCCATATGAGGAAATCGAGTGTGATCCCGCCGGGATTCAAGCCCGAATTGCCTTGGTGGGAGAGCAGTGAGCTAGCTACGTGACCACAGAGGCCATTCTTATTCGTGTCGGGCGAAGCAGCACAGTCTACGGAGACAAGCTGCTAAAGTCTGTTCACGGCGTAAAGCGAACCATTTTGAAATAAATCTTTGTAAAATATTTACTGCTTATATCTGCATAATATCCACATACGTGCCTCAGTACACTCTGGTATACATTCTCTCAGTGAAAATAGGTCTGAAACTTAACTTTGTTTTGCGAGTGTGATATTGAAATGTATAGTCACTGATTAATTTTTCTTGTTTTAAAAATATAACAGCAAGAATTAGCATATGAGTAACACATTTACATTCCTCATAATTCCACAGTTTCACTTGGATGACGTATGGATAAAGTGATCTGGCCGAAGGTATATAGTTAATATTAGATTTGGCGGAAGAATACAAATTGAGAAGAAAAGCATATCTTAAGCAGGGTCTTCAAAAGTTCTCAGCTAACCGCGAACAGCTTATACTATTTTTTCATTATCAAGTCCCTAGAAATGTTTTAGAAACAGCTTTACACAATATTTAACACTCTTTTAGCAACATTTTTTTTGGAATAGGACTATAACTTATTTGTAGTTTAATTGTTGTCTAATTTTTTCCAAAACCAGCACTTAATTTACCGCAACAACAGCTTAACCACTAATTTCTGGCTATTAATATTTTTCATACGTCACAGGGGAACTGGAAAAAAAATTCTCCACTTGAAAAACGCATTTTTTTTTATTTAGTGGGTTTGAAAGAGAAGAAGCTATAGTGTCAGTAAGGGCTTTCCCATATGCTTGTTTTATGTCAAGGTCCGGGTAAACTATAGGAAAGAGAGGCCGATAACATGCCTGGAATTAATTTCAGCCTGCTCAGCAATTAAAGCGTTTTAATCTTTACAATTTACCTCCCGATATTTTTATACTATAAAATTTCCGTAAAAATAAATATAAAAGTCGGCAGCATCTACCACATTTAAAAACGTCTATGTGAAAAGCGCTTTACCATTCACAGAGTAGTTTACTGACGTTTTATATAAAAAATATATGTCAGTTTGTTAGTCCTAATTACGAAGAAGTAATTTACTTGCATAAATTAAGTATTATTATTAATAATAGTTGTAGGTTTGAACTTAAGATCCACCGACCCATCCGCCCGTGTTTCGTATTCCCATCAGCAACGCAGACCGAGGAAACGGAAGCAGTTAACTAGGGGGAAAAGTTTCGTGTACACGATGAAAGCAGCGACCACGTCCACATAATAACGAACGTAACATTCCTGCGCATCGCTACGCAACCAGCGACTCCTCTCCAGAATTAATTAAAAAGCCAACTTTCCAACTGATGTGTGTGGTCCGCTTAACGAGCCGTGCATGGGTCTGAAGTACGCTCGTAACCTTCTCAGAGGCAAAGTTTGTTTTACTGGGGTTAAGAACAAACCGAGATTCCTTATGGAATAGTTTGGCGCAGGGAAAATTCCTGCCGAAAGGTGCGCTGGCGTTCCAAAGAGTCCGCTTTGGTAAATGGAGAAATTCTGTTTATTTATGTGTTACAGTTTGAGTCTGATCTGAATTGTGATATATACTTACCCCAGCCAAAATATTACATATAAACTGTTTTTTTAGGTATTACGTACGCCTAACAACGGTGTTTAAAATCGTAAAAAGTAACATTATAATTTCGTTTGGCTCTGACCTTTGGCCTATGCTTATTTTAGTAAAGAAGTTTACAAATTTTTGGGCGAAATATAGATAACTGTTTTCAAAAGGAATTTTTGTAGTTTTGTTGCCTAATTCAAAATGTTGCCAAATTCAGTTGTATGACAGAATATTAGACAACACGGGGCCATATTTAGTTAAATTTCCACTTTAGTGCAAAGAACGAATTTTTTTAAAGTTTTTTTACACAATACAAATCGGAAGATTTTACACTTATATTAATTTTATGAAAATTGCAGCAATTCCATTTGTTTGCATACAAAACTGAGAAAATTCGGTACACATGGAATACCACTGCTACCAGGCAGCGAGAATTTTTATTGTCCAAACTATGTTTATTGGTATTATCACCCCGAACAGAAAAAACATTATCAGAAGCTTAAGTAGCTGAGGCGTCACGCTTATTTGGAGTATCGGCGATTGTTTGAATCTTACTCGGGACATGTGCCCGACCAAATGTTACAACTTCTGGTAGGCGATTCCTTTTGCAAAGTGCGAAGGAATGTGTAATACGGCATATCGCCTAAAGTGGCTATCGAGAGAGGCACACACACTCTGAAAGCACGGGGTTTAAACAGTAGTTTGTTTAAACATTTAAGAAAATACGTGAAATCAGACAGAAAATTCCAGTGTAATGTTTCTGAACGAAAGTTTTAAAAGAGGGCTTATTCGATTCATGGTATAATCTCTTTGTCACTAGTAACATATGGGGAACCATATTGTTATTTTTAAAAACTGCGAAACCGTTGACTTTAGTTGATAGTTTTCGATATATTATTAATCATCATGTTCAAATGAACAAAAACGGCTGCCTTAATGAAACTCCTCCCACGAAGTTGAAGCGGATTCGATTCCCAGCGTGGCTACTCCCGGGTTTTTGCACGTGGGAATCATGCCAAACGATGCTGCTGGTCAACGGTATTTCTCGGGTATCTCCCCTTTCTCCCGCCCCCTCATTCCGGCGCTGCTCCGTACTCGCCTCGCTTCACCCTCACAAGCTTTTAATACCTCGATATTAGGAGCCTCCCAAACCTCTTCACTCACACTATCACTCTCTCACTCGAATTACGTCTCACAGGTTGCATATCCACCAGGAATTGTACAACACCATCCAAAAACTGTGTTGCGAGATCCGTTGACTTTTATTTTCTCAATACAATGTGGTGTAAAAATATATATTCATATTGTTACCTTACATATCAATTGTTTCATTGTGTGTAGTAAGAACGGATAAGCTATAGCATAGAAAATTCGTGGCAGAAGTAATTGACATAAAACTGGTCTGTACGAACATTTTTTTCCGTAGTGTGTACAACGAAAAGGTATGACATTTTTCTTTAAACTGTATCACACTTTTCAGCTATTTCTAAGTCAAGCAACGAGCGTTATATTTTCAAATGTTGAGTTGTTTTTATGAGAACATAACCCTTGCTATTGCTTTATGAACAGCACAAAATATCAGCTGAACCGTAGCTGTCACTGTGTCGCAAAAATTAATGGCACTTTTGCCATTAGAACTATCAAAACCATGAGATTTGGAGAAATTTTAGCGTAGCGTTTACATTAATAAATGTTCAGACATGTTAGCACACATCGTCTGGTCTAGTCGTAAAGCAACTACGGCATATTTAATCCAGTTAAGGACAATACATTTTTTTGTAACAGCGCTGGTTGGTTGTTAAACCGAATGTAAACAGACAGCAGTTTGAACGCGTGATTTTGACATCTGTTATGGAAATTCCGAGCCAATGTAGAAGACACGCGCAGGCGACCAAAATCAATTAAGCTCATATTTTGTTTATTTATTTACGCAACACTTGTCCATACTTTATGTGTCTTCTATGATTACTAATGCTTCACATTAGACCTCCAAAGTTTTGGGTTTGACGCTCGGGTGTATGTGTATGACTGTTTCAGTTTAGATTAGCATTCAGGTAAGCATGTAACCACTCCTCTCAGAAATAAGGCAAGGGAGGTAATAAATAATTTTAAAAATTGTAATTTTCTTTTACTGATTGTTAACAAAGTCTGCCATTTAATGCTTCAAATAACTTCCAGGAATATGGTTTCTGTTTTTGAAACATAGTGTTTGCACAGAAAATTGACCTCGGAATCACTTTATGTTACATTGGTTATCACATTATTCTGAAAGATAAAAGGCAACACGTTTATTATTTTGTTTGTAGCTCAATACATTTGGCCAGTTTTTTTTTTTTACTTACCTTTCCATTTATTTGCGAACCTGCTTGTGTGACTCGAACATCAGCACATCTCGTGCGACAGGATCTGCGAACAAGAAATACCAACAATGTTGACAAACCAAACACCACTCTTGCTGCACAAGTAATCATATTACAACTCCATCTTATGAGAACTGCCGATGCTTTCTTAAAATATATAGGAAAATTAGCTAGTATTAACTTGTTTTTAAATGTACCACAAATCGGTACATAACTGGCGTGTGTCAAATTCTCTATGTATTTACTGGATGCAGCTGTAATAAATAATGTATATTTTCTAAGTAACGTATGTTGGAAGTTGAATAGATGGTAGTGCAGTTTTTCGTTCCTGACATATAGACTACCCGTTGATCACCGACGCTAAAGAGGTGGTTGACAACCAGGGTACTGGTTTATGGGTTGAGAACCCCACCAACGCGCAGAACGAAGAGGTCAACAACTTTACAAACTCTGTTTTGTATTTTCTGAAACTACTTTACATTCACATTAAATTTAGACTGAATCCCACAATTAGAGCCACTCCCCCATCCCCCCAACCACAATAAGAAAAATTGGCTAAGATAATTTCCACCAAGGGAGAGAACAACAATGGTAATAAAGAGAATTTATTCAAAACGTAGCAAAAATATAAAATCTTGATTGGAATAACTATGTTGTGGTCCAATCCGAAACGTATTACACAGAGAGAAAACGTGGTCTTTATTTCTATATTTTAAATATTTAACAACTTACGACGTAAATGAGAGCTTCAAAATAGACAAGTGAAGGATTGTCGTAAACAGCAAATATTTTTCTCTGTATTATTGTAGACATATGTACTATAGCCTTCAACTATTTTTTTTTGTTTACCAATATAAAACGATGGACAAGATTTTTCTCTCGAGGCCTTTGAAATATCGCTTCCAGCGTGCTGGACGCACGCACGTATGGAAACTGAACTAAAATTATAGTACTGATTCTTTGTGTCAAATTAGGAAGGGAATTATCGCTGTCACCACTCTGTTGATCAAGGACTTTCACACAGTTGAGCGAATTTGGGGTAGAGTGCGCATTACAGCTGCGCAATAACCAGTATCCATGATCCAACATTGAACTGCTTTCCTTCCAACAGATGTGTGAAAAACCACATGTTTCTACTAAGGGCTGGCACGCTTTTTACGTAGATACGTGTTTTAAAACGTTTAAAAACATACTATAGCGAAATTTAAGTCCAACTGAGGTAAATCGAAACTATGGTAAATACTTTATTTCTCAGAGTATGGGTTTGTTAAAAAGTAACGAAATGTAAAAAAAAACGTCTATGTCACTCTTTAAACACGTGACTTTGACAGTTCCGCAGACGGTTCACGGGCCTCTGTTGGGGGCGTGCGCAGAATACTAAAGTCAGTCTATCTCGTCCTTCGTCTGTGTTTCACACACTCATAGTCTCACCTACCACTTTGAGGTCTGCACACTTACACTAGCGTTAAAGAAAATCTGGAAGTGGGTCTCCTATATTGACCACTGCAGGAACGCAATATTTTATTGGTCTCCTTCCTCGCCTAACCGACACCACGACATACAGATGCGCACTAATCGATCTTCATGTCCAAACGTTCAACTTCCTTTCTTCTCACAGAACCGCGTGGTTTCGACTATACACTGTTTACTTAAATGAAATGCCTGACATGCTAGTACGGGCTTTTGTGTAAGCTGCAACGTAAATACTGTATAATCAATTTACAAAAATGTTATAATTATTTTTTCTGTAAAATAACGGTTTTTAAGTTAAAACCAAATGTAAACTAAGATCACATAATTTTTGACACACGTGAATTTTACAGTTCTCTTGACAGTTCTTGGGCCAATGCCAAGGACATTCGCAGAAGACTAAAATCAGTTTGGCTCATATTTATAGTATATGGGACCAACAACTCTCTCAATTGCTGACCTGTATCAATAGAACTGTCGTCCCTATAAAAACGTTTTTTTTCCTAAGCGAACTCGCCGCTGATTGGAATGGACAGAGGCCAGTCTTATAATTAGCAATTCAATTATATAACCGATAGAGTACGTTAATATAATTTGCCTCATTTAATAATAAGTAAAAAAAAAGCAACTTAATGTACTTCAGAACATAAAAAAATATGAACACATCAAAATAGTCATAGATTACAGAACTTGGTGGAGATATTTATTATATTATATATATTTACTATACCAATAGCATTACAGTGCGTGAGACTAACTAAAGTGGTGACCTAGCGGTGTGGTGGTGTGGCGATACGATATATTCGGTAGCGCTATATTCAGTCAGGCCGACATTTTAATTAAATTTCCTATTTTCAATATACAAATTTCAATGCGCATAAAGCCGTCATCACGCCTCGTCGCACGTGGGCAACGCCGCTGATTCGTCTCACTAAGAATCAAAGGTGTCCTATACTGCCTTATACTGTATTTGACCTTAAGCTAGAAGTAGAGTGGCTTCCGATAGCACTGCACCCTACTGTACATGCAGTGTTCGTTACGATTAATAAGAGCATAACTGTAGCAAAAATTTAAGCTTATTGGCAACCTGTGTTTCTTAGAAAACACGTTTTGCAAGAAAAACTTTAAGAAGGGCAACTATAATAAAAATACGGTTGTATGTAAAAAAATGTAATACCAACGTCAAGAAATATTTTTAATAAATTATTTTATGTTTGTTTACTAAACCAATTATTAAAATATTTATAAACATTATTACTAATATTTTTTTTTCGAAATTAAATTTTTGAAACACCTAAAATGTAAATGCGTTAAAATTTTAATTAAAATTCAACTCACATAAGCTAAATTTTCAAAACATTTAAATAGGTAAATTCTAGGGAAATTTTTTCCAGTGTTACAATGTGTATGCGCTCTTGTCGCACGCGCAACGCAAATCGTACTTGTCCGACAAGTTTGCTAGCGTGTGCACGACTACTTCGTAATGACCCGTGCTTGCTGCACAGCCGGGGCGCACCGGAGACGCTCCGCGCGCACGCCGACATGGAAGGACGTCCGCGGCGACAAGGCGGTACTGACCCAGCTGCTCGGGCAGGAAGTGGTCGTTGAGGTGGTAGAGCGACGACGCCCGCCCGCAGTCCACCAGCTCGCTCGCCTGGCACGTCCTGCTCAGCTGGTTGAAGCGGGTCCCCGGCCCGCACCAGAACTTGTTGTCCGTCAACCTGCAACCACCCCGCGCGCTCGAACAAACACACTTCCGTTGCACAGCCTCGTATACATTTATTCTACTCGGGTTGGGAAACACAATGCTTCTAGTTTGGCAACTAAAAAAAATTTCCGACGCAAGGGTGTACTGGTGTCGTTATATGTGCAGGATTTTTTCGTGTTGTAAATGGGATAATTGCAATTTTCATAAAACGAATAGAATGATGCAAAATCTTCCGATTTATATTGTGTTGGAGCCTAGGTAAAGAACAAACTTTGTTCTTCGCACTACAGTAGAGTGTAAATGTAACGTAATATGTTCATATATGTTGTTTAATATTCGGCAAAACGTTGGCACACACAATTAATTTATTTAAACATGACAACTGAACCGGTGGTTTAAAAAAGTTATTTTTAGAGCTTTCCCGCGCAGTTTACTTAAGGAAAATAAGATTATGGCTATATTTATTTATTTTCACTTAAATTCGTAACATTTTCCCGATGAAATAAGCTTGCTTATTAACGCTCTGTGCCAAACATAGTTGTATTTTTTTTTTACTGTTTTCTCTTGTAAACACCTTTTGAGGGTGTAAATAAAAGTAACGAAATAAAATAAATATTAAAAAATTTCAGCTGGGGCAAGAATGTATTACAATTAGAGCCAAACACGAATTTTTAAATACAAACTAAAGTTCTCAATTTACCGCCTGCTTAGAAGCGACCTCTTCGGAACAGCAACGCACCTTGCGGCAGAAAAATTTCCTATGCCAAACTCTCCCATAAGAAATCTCGTTACCTTCCGAACCCGAATATAATATAGCTTAACCACGTTTACACCAGCACTGAAAGAAAAAAAAATCAGCAGACAAGTGACAACAAAACAGTTTTGTAATTTGGTTTGATGGTAGCAGCAACCAAACCTCTGTACCAACTGCAGAATGTTCTGTTAGTTTATTAGAATTCTTCCCAGAAGTTGCTGAAGTTGTTATTTTGAAGGAAATTATGGCAACACTAGTAGGTCCTATATTTCGAGTGAGAGTGGAAGTGCGAATGTGAGTGCAGATGCTGGTTATTTGGAACGCAGCCTGTGTGTGTATGTTTTTGGAAACAGTCCGGAAACTGTTTTAAGACAAAGGAGAAATAATAAGGATAATTAGGAAACAAACTCGGGTTCATCTGATGAAAAAAAAACTATGATTCATGTTTTTCAACCGATGTTGACGTTCGGGATTCTATGTAAAACTATCCGTTTGGACATTTTTAAAGTGTACTACAACCACAAAGGAAAGAAACGCCTTAAAAACTGATTCGAGAAAAAAAAACTAATTTCCGAAGACATAATTTTCTAGCTTTTTATTGCTCATTTTCAAGAATGCGTACAGTAAATTTAAATACTCACAGAAATCTTGCTTTACTATTGACATTAAACTTGACAGATAATATAAAACAATATCTACACTTATCTAGCTAACACATAAGTCTCAATGGGGTCTCGGAACAATTTTTGCATCAGAAGTAAGTGATTTACCGAACCACTAATTTTGACCAACACAATTGCAGCACCTTGCTGTAAGTCGTGAAAATCCACACTGGCACAAAAACTTGGACGCAAAATAATGACAAAATATAAAACGTTGTTCGTTGTTGTCAACAAATATGTCAGTTATAAACAAACATGTTAGTTAAAAATAAACAATTCCATAGAATGAATCTGGTCAGTTATCACAAGAAAAAAAACACGATAACACCAAAATGAGTTACCAATAGATAATGTGGATAGTGTATACAGAAAATTGCAGAAAAAAACTGGACGAAGAACTGGAAAAAATAAGGATTTTTGAGTTCTGGTATTTTTGTGTGGTTTTCTTCTTGCGATAACTGTTGATAGATTTCTTGTATGGGATTATTTGTATTTTACTCACATATTTGTTGACAACAGCCACCACTGGCCCGTTTTATATACATATGATTATTATTATTCTTATATCAATGTTGGCCACATTGAGAAAGGGCAGAACGATGTTTTTGATATTTACTTGTCTTCCCCCTGAATGTCATCACTAGAGTGAATATTAATTAATTTTTTGTCTTTCTTCTCGTGTTTAAATAGTTATTTGATGTGATTTTATTTCCTTTAGAAATGCTTCCATTAAATTGTAATTTTTTAATTTTTGCTAATAGATGTTATCTTGTAGTATTTTTTATAAATAGTACAATTATATGTATGTGAATATATGTCATATGTGTATGTGGTTTTGTATATGCGTGTATGCATATACGTATATACCTATAAACATACACAAGAGAAATTGTATTACTTTACTCTTCAGCTTTATATGCATAGTGCTTTTATATATTTCATATAAGCTACTTTCTTATTTTACAGTAAAAATCATTTTTATTTATTTTATTTTTTTACTTAAAAAATAAGCTTTAATTCATATTTTTATGTAAAGTGGTTACATGTAAGAGATGATTATGATATACCTTAACTTTGCCATACAAAGTAAAGCCGTTTTATTATTAGGAGATTACTGAGCAACGTAGTGTTAGAACAGGAAGCTAACGTAAAAAAAAACAAGGACAAAATTGGCAATGGCCTCCCTCCCACCACAATAAATGTGGAAAGTAGCAGTATTTCAACAATTGGTAATATGTAGGGCTACGTTAAAATCTGCACGCTGCTCTCCAGACTTCATTTATGGCCAGTAATTTTGGAGGCTGGCTCTAATTGGAACCGCCTACCTCTACCTGAGGGGTAGACCCGTAGTTTCGGCCAGCGCGAAGAATTGATAATGTGAGATGTGAATGCAGCAGTGGTGAAATGAAAATGGAGGAGGAAACAGGCCCACTCCGATAATGCTCAAACACAACCGATAGTGTCTGTCGCCACACTTATGGCATGAGATCCCTGTTTGAATAGTGTCTGCTTACCGGGGCCTATGATAGGACTGGGTGGCCAGTGATTAACCACTAACCACATTATATATATATNTATATAAGTTGAGCATCTGGCAACATAGCATCGGACGCAGGTTACGCTTGTCGCCGTAGGACAGCAGTAGGTTTGGTATTAAGAACAGTTAAAACAGTTCTTCCATTTGTATCGTTTTACAGAGTGGTTGCGTTTGTATACCCTTGTCATGTTCCTCTTTACAAATGTGGAAGTGTGTACATAGGTATCAACTATAAACCAATTAAGTTTTTCTTGGTTTCCCAAAATCGCTCTAGGGAAATGCTGGGATGGTTCTGTACTACTTAATTAAGGCCGTTGTCGATTCCTTCCCCGTTTCTGCTTCTTTGAAGAACTTGCTCCGCCTCTATGACCTCGCTGTAAAGAAAACGTTAATACCTACCTGCCTATACGAGGTGTTTTTAAACTACATATCGAAATTCAAACCGCGGCTTCTGTGCGCTAATGTAAACAATAAATCCTATTAGCAAAATGTTAGGAACATTCATCCAGTATTTTAAAATTTTAATTGAAGTTAGTAAAACAGCGCTGGAGGTCTGCAACTTCACGTACCTGCGTGCAACACCAGTTGCATATCACGAAGGCGAACGGAACTGGCGCGTCATGTAGCGACCTACTGTATATAGGCCACCGTGAAAACACGTGCAGTCTCCACGTCGCCAATACTGCTGTTTGTGTGTTGTTGGAAATAAAATGCAATTGCTACTGGCAGCCTCTACAAGTCAATATGTTATCTTTCATTGTTCATGTAGTTTGACACAAGTGTACTAACAAGCTACCAGCCCATATGCTTCGAGTTTATGGTGTCCTATGCACAGGCGCTCTCCACATGGCACGCCAGTTCCGTTCGCCTTCCTGATATGCAACTTGTTGTGCACGCACGTACGTAAAGTTTCAGTCTCCTGGCGCTGTTTTGCTAACTTCAGTTTCAAATTAAAAATACTAGGAGAATTTTCCTAACATTTTGCTATTCGGATTTATTCTTTATATTAGCACATAGATGTCGTGGTTTGAATTTCGATATGTAGTTTAAAAACACATTGTATACACACACACATGCATAGCGTTATTCTTAATTTCATTTACAAACCTTTTGAGATTATTTTTTTATGGAAAATAGAGCATAAAACGTAATACAGCGTATGACTTATGTAATTATTTGGAAAGAGACACACCCTTGAAAAATGGGAATTAAAAGTATTTATTTGCACAATGAATGAAACTACGTGAGATGAAACAACAAATTCGTGAATAGTTTTAATATGATTTGATATCTGCCAATTGTGAACATTCAGCTGGTAATAACATCGCTCATCATTAGGAAATTAAGAAGGCTCTATGTTATTAACAAAAAAAAAGTGTGTCACCTCTGGGTGTTCACCGATAGTTATTGTCAACCAAATTCTCGCAGAAGGCCAACTCCATTCGCAAAATTTTTGTTTCATCTCACGAAGTTTATGACATTTTACAAATAACTTATTTTAATTCCTGATTTTCAATGGCGTTTCTCTCCTTTACTGAACACTCTTGGTCATAGGTCGTATTATGTTTGTTACTCTATTTCTCATAAGGAACCATCTCACAAAATTTGCCCCTGGAGTTCAGGGTCACTGTGTATGCAAATTTTTGTGACTATAGACTGTTCACCGTTAACTTAGTCTTTTTAAAAACCTTACTTATAATTACTTTTTTCCTCGTTGTGTATTCTTCCGTCACATGTAAAATTTACATGGCCATAGGCTTACAGACATTGTTAATGCACCAGTAAAGGAAGTTTGTCCCGGTGGTTTCTTATAACCTCGCTCGCCTTGTAGCCAGTGTGTTTTATAATGAACAGTATCTTATTTTAATGTGTACACGCATATTTCATGATGAACACTTTAACATAATTGTTTACGCTATCAATAGTGACTGAAGTCATCTACAAACTCTAAATATGAATCTGAGAAAGTTTCTTGAGATCAGTGAGGTTTAAGTGACATTTAATACCCGTGGTATACTATAATCGTTATAAACATTGTAATTGCATCTGTGTCCACTGGATTTATATTGGTTTTAATTCATTTACAGTGAATTTTACTGCACAGATACCAAGCGAATTTTAATTGGTCTGCCGACTTTCACGAAGTTGGGTTCTATTGATTGAAGCTGCATTCTGCTTTTAAGCTGAAGAATATTAGTCAGCAATTAATCTACCGCGGTAGTATACTGCGTACAATTTCAGAAGCAATCTCGTTCTCTTGCATCGCAAATCCTTATGCATACAGAGACGAAAGAGCCTATTACACCGCGAACTCCAGCTGCACACTCTGGCAAAATGGGGTTCCCATCCAGAACATACCACGACGCCGCGTTCACCAATCAGCTCTTGGTAGAGTGAAATCCAAATGAGAAGATAATGCGCAGAAGTCTAAAACGTGTTGGGCGAGCCGGGAGAGTCCATTGCCACTGCGAAAAGGGGTAGGAATGTGAAGTTCAGTAGTGACAGCGGCCGAGTGCGGTTGAGCGAGAGCTGCTCCGCGTGTGCATATAACCTCTTGAAAAAAAAACCTAAGTCGCGCAGCGCAGTATTAGAGAGCGATGTTATCGGTTTGGTATTATAGCGCCAGCAGTGCCACGTGATTTTCCTCCCTCCAACGGAGAGCGTTCGGGACCTCTGCACTGTCTCCCCTACGTTCCCCAATGCCATAAACAGAATTTGGGGGAAGAGGGGGTTACTTTTTTGATAAAGCAGCGCCTATAAAAATATTTTGAGCTGGAGAACAATAATAGATATAGATACCTGTATTTTTTAATTTACTCGTTTTTACTGATTATACTGTTTTATTTGCCTAATTTATCATTTCAGTAGTAACTTACTATATAACTCCTTTTCTTAATTTGTCCACCATATTTCTGTGATGAGAAAAGGAGGGGGGGGGGGAGGTGGTTTGAACTCGGACCCCATCACGGCCTCTGACGTTCTCTCTCTCGAAGCTGCGTGAAGATTTTTTTTATCATTTGAACTTTACTCTAACTTATTTGTCAGACTGTAGCCCAGCCGACAGGCAACACGACAGTAACCAGTCAGACACAAAATCATTTCCCCGAGTCTCACGCAGTCAGTGAACCGCACGACATTTCGCCTCTGTGGACTTGTCTACTGTGCCTGCATCGTGCGCGGTTACGTCAGTTGCTCTGCCCGTGGTTCCTGCGCACCTGGAATATACTCTATTCGCAGTTTATTCACACTTCTTGAATCTAACCCTTGAAAAATCACCCCATGTATGCGTTTGCTTGTCTCCTAAATATGCCACGTATCACGAGGGTTCCATAACATGAAAGTAGCCTATTTTGGGTTATGCCGAATATTAAATTATATTTAATATATAAATTATAGTATTTCATTTGTAATTATATGAATAAAGGCAGAGAGAGAAAATATGTGTGTTGGTAATGCCTAGTAAGAAATAGTTCTTATGCAAAATATTATTACAGTGAGTGCGCACGAATGCGGTGTGATGTCCCTTCGGCGTAATTTTCTAGACTTGGTTATGCTTAGTTTTCATGAGGTGGAGGAATATCCTGAAAGTAGAACTTTAGCAGGGCTTCAGAAAAGTTGTAAGTAACCCCGTGATCGTTGTACTGTTTGTAAAGCGGCGCCCGCTGGGAGTTCAGGTTGTCGCTACTGTAAGCAAGGTGACGAACTGCCCTGGTTTCTTGGGAGCACTTCCTGGGTCTGGCGTGCCTTCCAGCGGTGGGGCAAGCCCCCCTCCACTTCACTCCCTCCAGTACAAAACCCCGTTTCTTTTCCTCATTCACCTCACGCCGCATTGCTTCCTACTCCCCTTCACTCCTCTCCTGAGGACCAGCGCTTTCCCAGACTACAACTGTTCGTTTGAGTTGTGTGCCGTGTCTGGCATCCGCACAACAGCAAACAATCTTGACACGACTCGGCGTGGGAGTCGACTCGCTTTGCCGAAGACGACAGTTGTGATCCATCCTTCGTGACGCGTCGTACTGTGGCGCCGCCAAAGCCTGTACGCCCAGATGTAAGATTCCTTAGAAGATTCCACTCAAGTCTGCATATCCGCTTGTATGGACAGTTCTATGGAATATTTGTCCAACTGCTGGCCGTTTTCATGGATGTTTTCGTAACTGGCCGTGTGCAATTTTCGATGGAAGGTATCCTACAAGGTTGAAATTATAGCCGATCCGTGAAAGGGTGCTTGAGTCATTTTGTTTATTTCGTTTTGAGGACGAGCGATTGAAACTATTAAACACGAATAAATAGTAAATTTAAAAAAACACTAAAATGTTTACCGATGAAAATTATGGCATACATTCGTGTTTATTTAACACAAAAGTGCTGGGCTCTGTGCATAAACACATAATGTCAGAGTCATGAGTGAAGTAACTCATAAAATATGCACTCGTCTTTACTTGTGCGGCAACAAGTATCGTTGGACAGGTTATTCCAAAGAACCCTCCATAACTGCTTGCATGCAATCTCGCGTAGCAGGTCTCGTGTAAGCTTCCGCAAGAACTTGTACTGAACATTTTTATCGTGGTATACAGGCTTAAGTATATCATTGCCAACAAGAGCGTCGGAACTATTTTCGGTTAAGATGACTATGTACTTTCCCACGGAACTATTAAACGTACGTCCATTCTACTGATCTACTAAAAGAATATGCACTTGAGACGAGGTGTGAATCAAAACACCATACAAGTTACGAGCACTGTTTTCAAACTATCTAACATAGCTAAAAACAGACTTTTCACACAGCCTTAATGCTAAATGTACTGATCGGAAACACTCAGAACAAGTATAGGAACATGTACTGAGCTTTACTACACAGACTTTCACACCAAAAACATTTAAAGTGTAGCCGCGTAAAGTTCCATACTTCCAGCAGCACAACGGTGACACTGAGTGCAATTTCATAAGCTTGAGTGTAGATGTGTTGAAGCGATAGTAGGCCTTATCGCTCCCTCGCTTCAATGAATCGATTGGCCAAAATAACTCCAGGTACATCTGACTCTTAACTCTGCAGGACTCATGTGCCGAGATTTTACACCATAACTCAGGTGGGGTCTGATGGACCCCAAAAATCTTTCTGTACAATAATTTTTTAGAAGTTCATAATTAAAAACCGATCCTTAATGTTTGTTATATTACATTTAATGATCCCTTTACCTGCCAAATATTTCGATTTAATGTGAATACATAGCATTGAACATAAAACAATACAAAACACTATTTGCATGAATGAAGAACAAGTCATTTCACAATACTTTGACAAAAATTATTCCTCACGTAAAACAAGAGCTAGTAACTATGATAAATTAATCAACAGTAACTTGAAATACAATTTCTGTTAAAATTAAAGAAATAACAGTATCTTGATTCAATTTGTTTCAATTTGTTTCAGCTGTGTTCACAGGCGCACATGTCTTGCAAAATGGAACAATACGATCAGTACAAATGTGACACTTGCAATGCACGCACTGTACGTTTGTCTTTCTGTCCTTTGATATTGGACACACAGTGCACCGTGACGGTCTAATTAGTTTTGTAGGAGGCTGATCGTCGGTATCATCACTCTTTCCAGGTTTTGATTTAGCTCGCAGCTCCCTTCCAAGATGAGGAGCTTGGTCTCTTTCGACAGAGCATTTCTTGACGCGATCAAGCCCTAGAGTTTTCAAATAAGTTCTCCTATTCATCTCATTCTTTGTATTGCTTTAATAAATTAGTTGAGAATTTATTCCAGTGGCATTCATAAAAGCAGACAATACTGTGAGTGGCCACCGCCTGCTGTTGCGAGACACGTCGTGAAAAGATGATAGTTTATCCACCATGTCTACTCCTCCCTTTGTGAGATTGCAGCGAGTTATAATTTCTCTTTTTCTTCTCTGGCCAGTATTCTCATCAATTTTTGCATCGTGGTGCATTGTAGATAATAAAATTACTACTTTTCCTTTCTTAGGAACATGAGATACTAAGGTGGCATCTTTGCAGAAACCAAAAAGACGTGAACCAATGGGGTTTCCTTTTTCTTCTGAAAATTCCTGAGGTATTTCTCTCTAGTTTTTGCGTGTCGTTCCAAGGAGTGTAAGTTTGTGATTCTGCAGCAAGTTGATTGCTAGTGGATAGCTTGTAAACCAATTGTCAATAGTTACATTTAGTCCTGGCCCTTAAATTGGTGCTACTTATCTAACCACAACATCCTGAGATGAGTTACTCAATTTGTTTGAGCCTTCTGGTTGATTACCACGTAAATCTCAAGGTTGCTTGTGTAATACACTGGATAGCCAAAAACAACTGGTATAGGCGAGCGTATGCAAATAACAAAGGTATGGAACCAATCAGAGTAACGTGAAGCGGTCGGCAGCGCCTATATAAGACAACAAGCGTCTGGCAAAGTTGCTAGATCGGTTACTGCTGCTACAATGGTAGGTTATCAAGATTTAAGTGAGTTTGAACGTGGTGTTATAGTCGGTGCACGAGAGATGGGATACAGCATCTCCAAGGTAGCGATAAAATTTGGATTTTCGCGTACAACCATTTCACGAGTGTATAGTGAATATCGAGAATCCGGTAAAACATCAAATCTTCGACATCACTGCGGCCGGAAAAAGATCGTGAACGAACCGGAAAAACGACGACTGACGAGAATCATTAAACGTGACAGACGTGGAACGCTTTCTCAAATTGGCGTAGATTTCAATGCTGGGGCATCAACAAGTGCCAGCGTGCGAACTATTCAATGGACCATCATTGATATGGGCTTTCGAAGCAGAAGGCCCACTCGTGTACCGTGGTTGACTGCACGACACAAAGCTTTACGCCTCACCTGGGCCCGCCAACACCGCCATTGGACTGTTGATGACTGGAGACACGTTGCCTGGTCTGACGAGTCTCGTTTCCAATTGTATCGGGCGGATGGACGTATATGGATATGGAGACATCCTCATGAATCCATGGACCCTACATGTCAACAGACAACTGTTCAATCTGGTGGAGGCTCTATCATGGTATGGGGGGTGTGCAGTTGGCGTGAAATGGGACCCCTGTTACGTCTAGATATGACTCTGACAGGTGACAGATACGTAAGCATCCTGTCCGATCACCTGCACCCATTAATGTCCATTGTGCATTCCGATGGACGTAGACAATTCCAGCAGGACAATGCGATACCCCACACATCGAGAGTTGTTACCGAGTGGCTCCAGGGGAACACTCTTCTGAATTTAGACACTTCCATTGGTCACCTAAATAACCAGACATGAACATTATTGAGCATATCTGGGATGCCTTGCAATGTGCTGTTCAGAACAGATATCCACCACCTCGCACTCCTATGGATTTGTGGACTGCGCTGCAGGATTCATGGTGTGAAATGCCTCCTGCATACCTCCAGGCATTAGTCAAGTCCATGCCACGTCGTATTGCGGTACTTCTGCGTCCTCGCGGGGGCTCTACACGATATTAGGCAGGTGTACTAGTTTTTTTGGCTCTTCAGTGTACATCCTTGCATCTACGAGGGCATATCATTTGATGCCGTATTTAGACGGTTTATTTGAAATAAAAAACTAGCACTAAAAAACTAGCACGTCCCTTGAATGCTTCCAATTTTTCATAAATTGTTACGTAAGCACCAAGAAAGTAATGATCGTAGAATTTTTTTTTTTTTTACAAGTGCTTCAAAGAAGTCTCGGATGACTCCAATCTTATCAGTTTTTGCTCTTTCTTCACGTGTATCTGCATCGTCGAACCGATTGCACTGTAGAAGAAACTTCAACCGAAACAGTTACATCGTAAGTCTGAAAATCGCTATGCCAGTACCATCTTCCGCCCACAAAAACCTTAGATTTTGCCTGCCAGATTTTAAAACTCCTGCCAAATACAGCAACACATGACAGCTAATAATTCTGTTATGTCAGTTTCCCTTGCTCTCAGTGGCGGATTTACCAGCAGGCTGAGTAGGCTGGAGCCTAGAGCGGCAGATTTTAGGGGCGGCAAATTTGGGGCTAAATTTTTTTTAATGTCTTACAGAAATTAAAAAGATTCATATATATTTACCTAAATGTTATTAGGTCCACACAAACAATTCAACATGTAATATGTTTCATCACTTAGATACATTTTTGTACAATTTGCTTTGGTTGCGACGCGGGAACGAGTGACATGACCGTTCGCTAAGTGTGTCTGGCCGAATTGACTGCACGAGCACGAGCGCAGCGCGGCCGCCGCGGGAGCCGAAGCGGGTTCGTGCTGTTGTAGGCACACGCCGCGTGGTGGCATTGAGTTCCAAAGAGATAGATATAGAGCGGCGGTCGGCGATACAAACTGGGAAGTCCCGTCCCGTATTTACTTTTTCTGGTTGTGTGCTGTGATTTTTCAAAGTGTTTCGTGGATTGTATGAATATTTTCATAGCATAATATCATCGGTGCGTAGAAACTTATAGTAGGTAAGTAAGCATAATATATTACAATAAATCATCCGTAACGAATCAGTAAGACGCAATTTAACTTGATAAATAGCTGTTTCGGAAGCTATGCAAAGAAATTACGATTTTTTTGTTATAATATACTTAAATAAATTTCTTGTACTTATGTTAGGTAACTATTCAATGTCTGAAGTCTGAACAAAGAATGTACGAGAAATAAAACTCCCAATGTAATCTTTTCTATTTCAGTTCTTGGAATCCAAGAAATTGTTAGAATGAGTGATGGGAGAAAGCGACTTAGTTGAGCTAAGTATAAAAAGAAGGCCAAAATGAAAAAAGAAGAACAAGAACAGATTATCCGTAAAACAATAAAAATTGACAGTTTTTTTAAAAGTGGAAGTGGAAGTAGTGTTGAAAGACCAGGAACTTCAACAACATGCACTGACACAATACAATCTGGAAAAGATGAAACGGATTTGAACTCTGCGGCCCAACAACAACAGTCATCTGTTGAACCATCTACTTTAGAAAAAACGGATATTTATGTTTTTGACGCAGAGGCAGTAGAGGAATCATCAATAAGTATAACAATTGAAGATGCGTATCAGAATCAGACGTTAAGTAATGACCAAGTGCAAACAACAGTAAATCTAAACAAAGATCCAGCTTTCTGGGAAATCAACGATACCTTAAGGGAGATTATCGCAAGGTACGGCTCGATCAAAACAAGTATTGTGACTTCTCCAAAAGTTAAAAAATATGTGCTTATCAGCGTCGTTTCTTGCCAGTAAGTATCTTCAAAAAAAATGAAAAATAATGAAGTGAATGACCGAAATTGGCTAGTTTATTCTGAAGAGTAAAATATATGTATATTGTGGGTGCCTTTTTGGCATTCGGTCCATTGGAGAATAAGACTCAGTGTGAGAACGAAGGATTTAATGACTGGAAAAATGCAGAACACCGAGTAGCTCAGCATGAAAACTCTGCGCGTCATAAATCTAGTATCCTTAGTTTGAAAGTTAGAAGTGAGATTGATGGCCGACTCGATAATTTACTGCATGTCCAGATTGATGAAGAAATTACTTATTGGAGAAACGATCTGAAGAGGGTTTTTGCCGTAGTGAAGCGACTGTGTTCAAGAGGCCTCGCTTTCAGAGGAAAAAATGATAAGTTCGGTGATCCGCATAACGGAAATTATTGTATGATTTTGGAACTGTTAGCTGAATTCAATCCTTTTTTAGCCNGTGATCCGCATAACGGAAATTATTGTATGATTTTGGAACTGTTAGCTGAATTCAATCCTTTTTTAGCCAGTCATATCGAACGATTTTGGAATCAAGGATCTAGAAGTACCAGTTACTTATCAAAGACTGTTTGCAATAAGTTTATTCTCTTGATGGATCATAAAGTCTTAAAACACATTGGAGACGAGATAAGGAGGGCGAAATATTTTTCCTTAATCATCGATTCAACACCAGATATAGCACATGTGGACCAACTTACCCTCATCATTAGATACGTTTTGGAAACAGACGAACCGTGTGAAAGATTTCTTAAGTTTTTGCCCTCAGTGGGACATAAAACTGAAGAAATGTTTTCTGCCATTATTTCGGAACTCAAAACACTGGGCATAAATATTGAAGACTGTCGTGGACAATCATATGATAATGCCGCGAACATGTCTGGTGTGTACAATGGCTTACAGGCTCAAATTCAAAGCCAAGCACCTTTTGCTTTTTTCGTTCCTTGCTCTGCCCACTCTTTAAATTTAGTGGCAGCTGCGGCTGCAGAATCTTGCACAGAAGCTTGTCGCTTCTTCATGTTGCTTCAAGAAATATACGTTTTTTTTTTATAAGTTCGACACAGCGCAGGCAAAAATGATTGTACCGAAAAGCCTGTAACGCGAAACGAAGCGACGGGAATACTTTTGAATTTAGAAAAACTGGAAACGGTGGTAATGGTTGTTGTACGGAATGTTTTTTTGGAAAGAATAAACTAAGTGAATGTTTAAATTCAGGCTTATACCGTAGATTTGATCAATGTTGCCGATCTTTACGAACCTCTTTGCAAGTTTTTCGTAGTCGAACGAGAAAATTTTAAGTATTTCGAACAAAAGGCGATGGAATTAAGCGTGTCGAAGCAGTATACAGAAGACATGGGAAAAAGACAACCGAAAAGGAAAAAAATTATGATGAAACACCCGATGAAGAAATGAGAATGACTGCGAGTGATACTTTCAGGGTTAATATATTTCTCGTCCTTATTGATAGACTCGTATCGTATCCGAATTATAAAAACGGCAGGAGGCCTACAACAGGTTAAATGAAAAGTTTTCATTTCTGACCAAAATGAGTGAATTGTCATCAACAACCCTTACGGAAAAAGCCATTTTCTTGGAAGAAATGTATCCTAATGATTTAGAGACTGACTTAGTTCAAGAATGCATACATTTTCAATGCCACCTTTCTTCTGAAAGAATTTTGGTAAAACCGGATTCTGGATCATTGAAAAGCCTATCTTCGTTTCTGCGAAAACAGAAGTTGCAAAACGTTTATTCAAACTTGGATATAGCAGTTCGCATGACTCTATGTACACCAGTGACAAATTGTTCGGGTGAGAGAAGCTTTTCTTGCTTAAAACGGGTGAAAAATTATCTAAGATCTACCTTAAGCCAAGACAAGCTAAACGCCTTAGCTCTTTTGTGCATAGAGTCAGAACTAATGAACAAGATTTCATACGACAATATAGTTGATGATTTTTCCAATAGAAAATCGCACAAAAAGGTATTGTAAAAGGTTCATAACCTAATTAATTGAATTTCATGGACATCATCAGCCGAATTGTTACCAGATAATTGAATATATCGTTTTTAAACTGTAAGTAAGCGCAATAAAAACTATTTAATTACGTTTACCGAATGTACGTTATTGTGTAAGTAGTATTGATGCATACCTTATCCTTCCTTATTAGTAGTACATGATTGAGCTTTTATTAGCTCAGAAATATACCCAAAAACTATTTCTTGTGCTATCTTAACTAAACCGCTGGGTTTTGTAAAAATAATCTATAAACTGACACATTGATCCCCTAGTTTACAATCATACTAATTACGGGGAAAAGGTGGTGTAATTAGGACGATAGTGCACAAATCATAAAGTTACAATTTCATTGACAAAAAAATTGTAATTAATATGATTGTGATCTAGGGTATACAGTTGTAGAGGTCGTTAGGGGCGGCAAAATTTTAATAGCCTACTGGCGGCAAATGTGTAAATCCGCCACTGCTTGCTCTGCTTATCAGAATACGAAGCACTTACTTTTCCTAATTGGTGTTTTCAACAATTGTCTCCAACATGTCCGATGTGAAAAATAAAAAAAGCGCATCCATTACTGTCAGAGCATTTCGAGCTGATTGCCGCACTCCTGATGATTTGCTAATTATATTATATCTCCTCGTATGGCATTTAGCTGATGATGCATCCCGTTTTCATTTAGTTATCTTATCTCGTCGTATGTAAAACTTATTAGTAGTATTAACTGAATCCTCTTCTGAACTCTCTTCATCTGAGGTGTCTGCATCCTCTTCTGTTCCAGTGTCATGTTCACTTTCACTGACATTATCCTCTTATTCATCATCATCATCTTCAGGTATTGAAAAATTCTTTTTTCCTCCAGGGCTACTTGATTCTTCTTCTGCCGCCAATTTCTCTTCCACTTCGCGCAGTAATTTCTGTAATCGCTCCCGTTCAGCTTTCCATGGGTACGTCATCCAAAAATAAAAAGTAGCGTCACTTTTCGTAATTTTTATATATCATATTTATAATAAAACTACTTTTATTTCACGTAAAGATAGCATTGTTGTGGGATAAAATTGTGTTTTGTGCTTACCTTGTCGACATGGAAAAGTACCGTGAGCACTCAGGTGGGGTGTGTAGGACCCTAGACGACTTTGGTAGCTCCTCACAGCCAAACAACAGAACGCAAACTGTCAATTGTGGTTGCAGCGTTATCTACCCGTCTCATCTTGAAGTTACCTAGAGCCAAAAAGCCGACATGCGCGCAACCTAGTTGTATCAGCAGAAAACATTTAACCTGGGGTCTACCAGACCCCACCTGAGTCTTCCGGGTTACGGGAGGAGGGGAGGTCTTGTAAATAAATTTGTGCCCCTGGTGCTGCAAAATGCGTCCCTCCCAAAAATTTTGTTTTAAATCAATTATGAATTATGGCTGTATTTAGACACACATTGCGGCATCGTCTGGCACGATTCCCACATGCGAAAATCCGGGAGTGACTACACCGGGAATGGAACCCGGTTCGCCTAAGTAGTAGGCGAGTAGTCTGACCACTACACCACCGTGGCCCCATTAAGTCTTTGGTGCTCAATAATGAGACTTGAGGAGGGTGCAAACGCTCCCCCTTTTTTTAGTCTTCCCTTTCTTACGTTTTTGCTTGGTAATCCACATTCGCGGATCCAAAAAAGGAGCCATTGTTATAAGAAAAATATCGCAGTTGTAACGATAAAATGATTGAGTTAACTGCAATTGATTCTGGCACGGATATAATTCCGTGTGTGAGTATGTGACATTTTTGTTTAAAAAGCTTACGCCACTATCGTTTAGAGCTTGGCCTATCGCCGATGCTAAATACCCATCACAACAACGTTGGAGTTCGGTGTTTCGGACATTTCTTATGGTCGGTTAATACTAATTTACATCACCCATTTATAGACACATTAATTTTTGCTGCGCGTCTATAAGAACACTGAGCTCAATATTGACGCAGTTATTACTAAATTTGCAAATAATAGAAAAAGGTAACTCGAATACGTAAAGTTAAAATTTTTAAATTAAAATTACACTACAATCGTAATTTTTTTAATTTATGATATTATCTGACTGTTTTTACATTACTTTCTCAAACCACGACGAAACCGTGCCTTCCTCCCAAGTCTCGAATCGACTAATCGAAAGTCATGATCTGCGCGTGCAAAAGACCATGACTTGTTTCACGCTCCTTTCACCGAATAAGGTTATTTCTACTACAGGCTGGGAAGATCAATGTTAAAAGTTTGGCAAACAATCGTTTTTGCCACTAGATAAGCGCTAGTGTTGGTGATGTACCAGATTTTCTCTAATTTCTACGTTGAAAAACAGGACAATTGTAATAATCATAAATAAAATGTAATATAACTTCGTAACTAAGTAAAATCTTTCTCTTTTATTATTCACGTAGCTGAAATTTTAATTACAATTTACCTTTTCAATCGCTGCGCACCTTGCGGCGGAAATTTTCCCTATTCCAAAACTCTTCCATAATAAATCGCGTTTTGTTCCTAAACTAAGTAAACTAAATCTTTGTCTAGATACACCCCTGAAATTTTGGTTACAGTTATTCGAAATTAGTCACCTCGTTCACCATGCTTAGTTATTCAAACATGTATTTACATGTGCGGGGTCGCTCCAGGATTTTCGCACGTGTGAATCGCGCCGGACAATGTCGCTGACTGGCGGGTTTTCTCAGGGATCTCCTGTTTCTCCTGCCCTTCCATTCCGGTGCTCCTCCATTCTCACCTCATTTCACCCTCATCGGCTCTCAAGACGACCTGGTTAAGAGCCACTCAAATCCCTCTGAACTCAACTGAACTACTTATTTGGTGGTGTCAAAAAGGGGAGACCATATATTATTTTTAGTGCCCAATTTTTTAGTACTTTTTGTGTCTTGGCCGCACATTACATATTTTTAAAATGTGGGTATATTAATGCATAATACGAATTTCCCCTTATGGTTATTGGCAATGATTTTAAACAGTTGAGTATGCCCCTAACAGGCACAATTTTTGATTTTGTATATGCCACACATTCAATCAGCCTTATTTTATGGTCTATTTTTACGCCTAAGTATTTGGCAACATTCACTCGAGAAATTGGAACGTTGTTAATATTCTAGTTAAAAGTTTCGATTTTAGTACTTCATAATCTTGTAATAATCATATAATATGTTTTATCAACGTTTATTGTTAATTTGTTTACAAGCCTTATTCAGATCTTTTTGCATAAAAAACGACAGTTCGGCTGTTGTATTTGGTCTATAAAAAGACCTGCATCGTCTGAAAATAGGGACGGTAGGCCCTGTAGTGACAATCCTCCAAGGTAATTTATGTGGATTAAAAATACAATTGGACCCAATACTGAACCTTGGAGTACTGAATACGTTACTTCCAACTCTATAATATCAGTACCATTACTGAAACATATTGCTTTCTGTTGCCAAGGTAACTTTTAACTGTTGGGATTGTTACGAGTTAAATTAAGTGCTGAGAATGATGCCTTATGAATTATAATAATAGATAAACTCAACTGTGTTCAAAAATTTATTCTTAAGCATGCTTTGTAAGTGAAATATTATTTTGTAGCATATAATACGTGGTTTGAAAGCTCCTCAAAGGGCCATTGACAAGCCCAGCATATTTTAAGCATGAGTGTTTGAAATATATATCAAGCACAAGACTGTAGAATTTAGTAATACACAGCATTTTTTTCAGACCTAAATATCTTTTCGAAAATGGTATTTCTAACAGTTAACCTGGGTAATGTAAATGTTTTAAAACACCATTATGTGGACGTTTACAAACTGCTATAGACCTCAGAAGTTAGAGAAAGAATCGCATTTCAGATAGCCTACCTACAATTTACCTCGATAAGTATATGACTATTGAGGGGGTGAAACAATAGTATAGAAGTCTCTATTCGTGGTTTTTTAAATGCCAGTAAATTGTTTAACATTCATGATCCTTGGCATAGAGTAAACAAAGCTCCTTTGTTAGCAGATAGGTTAGGTGCACTGCATGAAATAACTTAAATTTCGCCTCAACCATCAACCATTGTTTCATCCTCTCCACCCATCCCCCTATCATTTCGGACCTCCGCACCATCACAACTGGTTCATCCGACCACATCCCCGTAACCGGCTTTCTCCACTACTTTCCTCACACCAGCCAAGATACGACTTCCGAGCTGACAGGTATGGCTACGCTCTATCCGATTCTCTCAACCTGCTCGACTCATTCCAGTCTCCACAGGACATCGACACCAATACAGTCACCCTCATTAATGCGATCCATCAGACCACCACCTCATACATCCCCTTCACCTCCCCTTCCCCCATCATTGCCCCATTTCCCCACGACATCCAACGTGCCCTGTCCCTGCGGAACCACTTCCGCGGCCGCTGGCAGGTGACCCGCCTTCCGCAGCAGAGGAGATTGTATATCCTCCTGCCAGGCTGGTGCCAGCAGGTGGTCAGAAGGTGGACGGCCGAACAGGAGACTCGGCGCCTCCAGGCACTATCATCTTCAGCTGAGTCCGTGTGGACATACATCAAGTGCATGAAGTACACCCCAACCACCATCCCACCCATCGCCTACCCTCCCGCCATTGCCGAAACTGCCGAAGGAAAGGCAGAGGCAATCTCACAACACCTGGATATCATTTTTACCTCCATTCCAACTCACGACATCTCATCCGACTCCTTGGAAGACGAGGAATATCCATCCCATCTCACTGACAATGTCACCCTCCCTCTCCTCCCTGACCGCCCCTCATTCCACCTCACCACACCACATGAAGTCTTCGCCGTTCTCATGCATCTTCGTCGCACAGCTGTACCTGACTGTGACTCCATCCTGGCACCCCTTCTCAGAGTCATGCCCCGCAAAGCGACTGTCTACCTCACACGACTCATCAACGCCATGCTCATTCACCACCATTTCCTGGCCACGTGGAAAAATGCCATCGTGGTCCCGATCCCGAAACCCAACAAATCCTGCTCCAACCCATCTCACTTCTCTCTATCCTCTCCAAGGTAGCAAAGAAAATCATACTCAGCCACCTCCTATCTGCTGCTACATCACCTCACCTCCTCCCAAACCATCAATTCGGATTCCGACCCTATCATTCCACCACCAATTCCCTTGCTCGCGTGGAGCATCTGGTGGCCAAAGGGTTCTCCAGAGAGCAAAACACGGGAAGGATGGTACTCATGGACCTCGCCAGAGCATTTGACTCCGTACCTCACCTTCAGTTCATTTCATGCCTCGCTGCCACCGACATCCCAACTCTCCTCATCCACCCCCTCTGCTCATTCCTGGAGGGCCGCACCTTCCAGGTGCGTGTGGAGGGTGTCCTATCCAACCCATGCTACATCCAGGCAGGTGTCCCACAGGGTTCCCTGCTCAGCCCCCTCCTATTTACCTACCACATATTAGATCTCAAGACACCTCCTTGCACCCACATCATTCAATATGCCGACACATCACTCATCACATCATCAGCACACGAGCACATGGTGAGTGAGCGCCTCAGCAGACTCTCATCACTAGAATCCCAGCTCAGCATACATGACATCGGTCTGAGCCATTCCAAATCAAAAGCCATCCTATTCTCCCACAAACACATCACCGCAGAACATCCACTCAAAATTGCAGGTACCACAATCCATTGGACAGACACTGTCAAATACCTAGGGATCACTCTTGATCACAAATTCAACTTCATTTCACACATCGACACCATCACCACGAAAACTCGCAAGGCGATGCACCAACTAGCACCCATCCTCCGCCCTTCATTAGGTTCGTCTACTGACAACCGCTTAACCATATTCCAGAGACCCATCATTCCACATCTCATCTACGCCTGTCCTGCATGGTCCCATCTCACAACCCACAATCTGCATTCTCTCACACACATTTACTTCAAATCGCTATACCTCATCCTTGGACTTCCACTCTCGGCGACTATACAAGACGTACTCGACCAGGCGCACATCTCGCACTACCACAACATCATAGCAGACATCACAGATAAATTCCCACACAAATGCAATAGACACAGCAATCCTTTCATCAAACAACTCACCGACCCACAACCACGCACTTCATACCCAAGATGACCACTGCTATCTACAGAACACCTCAAGATAGAAGTGCGCCAGGGAAGAACAGAAGAGGACGCCATCGCCAGGATACGAGGAAGATAACGATGGCCGAGTCCAAGGCTGATGGTAGCACCTTCCATTCCCATCCATAACCTCAAATAACCACAACATCAATAGGAAGTACTCTTCGAAATAAAAATGAAAGTGTCAAAACAAAAATAAATTAACTAAATTTAAATACAGCACCAATTTAGCGTGCCGGAAAGTTCAACCGCAAGCATGCTCCCCCTGACCCAAGATTCTCCCTCTCCCAGCAGTCAGTCCACACATCTTCGCCCATACCATCCCAAGCCTAAGCCCCAGAGTCCCACTCCTGAGGTCGGAAGGGCTTCCCCCAAAGAAAGACAGATTGTTGAAATAAAGGCTTTGAGCCCAGTAGTTATCCAATAAAAATAAATTCGCGTAGGCCTATTTGCCAAGCCTAATATTCCCTATTTCTCACATTCGTGTCTAAAGTTGCACAATTTGAAGGCTAGAATACCTCAAATAAAACCTGGCGATATAACTTGTAAATCATGTATGGGAATAAAAAATATTTACGTGCCTAATAACAAGAACGTCTTATACATAGTAGCAGTAAAATTATTTATTTGCATATTAAAATTCCTACTTTTCTGTCACGAATTTAATTAAAACTAAAAAAAAAAGTTCATGTTAACACATGTATGAAAAAAAAATTCTGAAGTCCGTAATGTTCTTACCGAATCCACATCTACTGTCTTTATACAACCCGCTGTATATATTTAACCACATATAAAAAAATATTCAATTTAAATTAGCGTTTGAGAATAATATTAAATCATGAAGTGTCTCTTCAGCTTTACTCCTGTGAAAACCACATTAGCGTACCCTTTGTATTTATTTATTAATCGCTGTTCAAACAAAAGAAAACGCAGTAATTGTATACATTCTTATAGGTCATTAGAGGCAGTTGTTGCCACTGTGACGTCACGAAATTAAAAAGAGACATATAAGCTGCGCAAAATCACACAATTTATGTCTACATCGTGAGTTTACCATGAACAGCCTTTAACAGCATATAAAATGCTTTTTTACACATTATATATAATATTATAATAATATAAGTGGCAGTATTCACTTCAGAACCAAGGTTTGTTTCTAACAAGGCCTACAATAAATTTATGAGGCCCTGTCTGAATGACAGAATTACAGTATTCTGGATTTTGCCCTTAAATTAGCAGGTAGAGCACGTTTTTTATTACGCGTATGCCTCAAAAACACTAAAATTGTGATTTTGACATGCCATTACGGAATAAATAATGTGGTTTAAAAGTTTTTTATACGATAATATAGTGCTCGTAAGTAACGTCTACAAGTTGGACAGTATTTCGTACAAATATAAACAATGCTTTTTTTTTTCAGCTGGAAAACCCAGCAAGCACACTACCCGCAAAGTTCTGTCGTGAATCAGCACACTGAACCACACAGTTTAGGTTCCTCTATACACATCATAATTACTAAGTTAATGCATAATTTTTCAATTGTAAACCCACCTTTAGGCCGACAACATTTTTAGGGTTTGCGATTTTAACAAAACTCGAAAAAAAAATAACTTGAATGGTCCATAAACTAAAACAAATTGGGAATTTATTAATCATAAATATGTCACTGTCACAAAAGTTGTGTACTTCTGTTAACATAAAAGCATTTTATTTTTGGTTAAATAGGATTTATGTTTATATTTTATCTATAAATTGCGATATCTCTTTATAATTAATTAGAACAAAACAGGGAGAAAATGCGTTGGTAATGCCTTCTTCCTAGACTTGACCAAGCTTTGTTCGCATGAGGNGTCGCATCCGCCGCCGCCGCGACCAGAATGCGGGGCGGCCTGACCTTTCAGCGGCGGACACTCCCACCGTGACCACGCGACACAGCTGATCCGCGCTTCGAGATAGCCGGCGCAACTACGTAGGCGAACTAGGCAACCCCAACCCCCCGGGGTGCCAAGAAGCTGGGGGGTCGTCGGCTGATTTAACATGTTTCACACTTCGACTACAAAAAAAAATGAAATAAAATAAAATATAAATTATTTTAACTGATCTAATTATTACTTTTAGTAGGCTGCTCGCAGTTATTTGAGCACTTTTGAAATCAACCTTTGAAAAAACGTCACCGCCCTTGTCTACCTGCAAATAATTTAACTGGCACGCTGACTGGTAAAGCGCCCAGTAAAGTAGTCAAGTTGAACGACCGACGGAAAGTAGTTTCATGTCTTGAAGTTGAATTAAAAATGTTGGGTAAAAATTGGTGAATACTGAAACTATTTATTTTGCTTCCTGTTTTTTAAAAGCACATACGTGTTAGAGTGATCAAATTTGTATGATATTTAATTTTTTTTTTATAATGTTACAGTTCTACTAGACCGACGTATGAATAAAGAGATCTCGCCCATGGCAATGTTAATTTTGCATATGGTGGAAGAATACGCAATGGGCATACAAGTAGATTTTCAATAGGGATTTCAAAAGTGCTCAGGTTACGTTGAAAAACCTATAATATATGGTCATATTTATTAAATGTTATCAATAGCGAATTTTAATCTATCAGGAAAAGTAAATTCATATCGCTCATTTTTACGAGTGAGCAGTATCGATCGACTGGTATGGATGATGTTCCAGTGTTAATTGACTCCGATAATTATATAAATTGACATTAACCGAGAGGAATACGTGGAGTGAAGACGAAGCCTACAGATCGTTCGCACTCCATTCCCGCCATTTTGGTACTTCGTGTTTTTCATTACAACCCGACACTACATTTATGGTATTACATTTTACTGTCCGACAGACAAGACGTTGGTTAGCGTTGGCTGCCAGCGATTAATTAAGCATATTTGGAAGCCCTGTTTTAGACCTTATCTTCTCCTCATTCTTTATTCTTCAGGAATACATAATGTTTACATAGCCACAGGCCTAATGATTTTATTCACTTGCCAGCCAGGTGAAAACGTGCACTCGTTAGGAAGCTAAATACGTTACTAACACGTCAATCCGTACAAGACAAGTAAAGGGGGAAGGGCGAAAGCGCCAACTTGATTTGTTTTACATTTAAACGTTATACACTGAACAGCCAAAAAACTGGTACACATGCCTAATATCGTGTAGGGCCCCCGAGCACACAGAAGTGCCGCAAGACGACGTGGGATGGACTCGACTAATGTCTGAAGATATTCAGGAAGCAATTCACACCATGAATCCTGCAGGGCAGTTCACAAATCCAATCTGCGCCAATTTGAGAAAGGGTTACACGTCTGTCACGTTTAATGATTCTCGTTCAGTCGTCGTTTGTACCGTTCTTTCACGGTCTTTTTCCGGCCGCAGCGATGTCGAAGATGTGATGTTTTACCGGATTCCCGATATTCATGGTACACTCGTGAAATGGTCGTACGCAAACATCCAAATGTTATTGCCACCTCGGAGATGCTATATCTCATCTCTCGTGCGCCGACTATAACACCAGGTTCAAACTCACTTAAATCTTAATAACCTGCCATTGTAGGAGCAGTAACCGATCTAGCTGCCGACCGCATCGCGTTACTCTGATTGGTTCCATACCTCTGTTATTTGCATACGCACGCCTATACCTTTTTTTTTTTTTTTTTTTTTTTTTGGCTCTTCAGTGTACATTCGTAATTTAAAGTCCACACACTGTATACTTAAGAATGCAGAAGTGGAATAGCGTTTATTCAGCGAAATCCAGCAGCACACGTCAGAATAATTGCGTCACTGGCTAGCAACATGTTGGAGCGCCGTTCGTCGATCAGCACCTGGTAAATTACTCGCCATCCGTAAGACCAAACAACAGGGAACTTTTCTCTGCACGCAGTAACCAATCAGGAACACTGCCCGTTCCAAGAGCCTGGCGCAGTCAATCAGAGAATTGTATTGTATAGGGCTTATTAACGCACCCCGGCGTTATACCTGAAGGCTTATCAGAGGACGGTTTACAAACTAACTTATGACTGAACTTAAAGTAACACCTATGCCTTACCTGGGATTTTAACCCAGAACCTCACGCTCCCCAGACCTGCGGCGCACCAACCGACTTCGCCACGGGAGGCCGGCTCAATTAGAGGAAGGGTACGGCGGGATCAAAGTAACCGCCATGATCTTTCGCCTCTGTGCATTCATCTACTCTGTGCTCAAGTCTAAGAACGGTTTTACTTTTAATTCTTTGCCAAGGCTACTGGGATCTAGCATGGCAAGGTGCACGGTAGCTCACAGGCAGTCCGGGACAGCTATTTTTTTTCTCAAGGTTGATTTTAAAAGTGTCCACTTTACTGTGATTGTCTGCAGTAATTGTGTACCGTTGTTGCTGTCATATCCTTTGTAGCTGTCCGCAGGATACAGACATTTATTATCTGCATTTACAAGTCGGAATTACAAGACAGAAAATGAGCAACAATATTTTTAATTTTATGAAGCTATTCTTACCCATTTTCGGAAAAACATCTTTCAATACTCATTCCAAAACATAAGTTGTGGCTAAAAAAAAAAAAAAGAAGATTAAACTTAAACACAAGGGATTAGTTTCTCTAAATGATTTTGAAGTGTCGAAAAATTTTTTTTACGTTTTGAGGAAAAGTTTTATTTTTGAAAAAAAATTGTACTAACAGTAAATACAAAAATGCCATAATAGTGGAAAAATTATTTCCGGCAATAATTTAAAAGTAAATAAAAAGATATTAATCATTAACTTGTACCAAGCAATGCCTAAGAATTAGTAATCAGTATCTGTTCGGTTGATTACAGAATGAATTTTGTACAAATGTTTCCCCAAAAATGGGATTAATTTTGGCTTATGGTTATGATTACTATTAGAAAAAAAATGTTCATAAAAATTGGTCAACCTTTAAATTGGTGGTTTTATTTTATTGTGCTTTTTGTTTTATTATGATGAGAGATAAAACACGTGTTATGTAATGGACGTTACAATGTGCGTGAACTTCTAAAGTCTCCATGATTGTCTCATATATGTAACTGGAACTGAGCTTCTAACCTCAATACACTTTGTTTGAGCTCTAAGAGGCGTCTGAGCACTTTCACTGATCATGCAATGTAAGTATAACATGATTCCGAACTGTGGTCATTTTCACAGCACGTCAATGACCTTACTCTCTAAATCTGAACCAGTGATTTAAATCAGTAGAATTATTTTACTGAATCCTGAGTTAATGAGCCGTTATCCATCGGCGAATAAGTGGACTGCCCTGATGTTATACTGCCAGGCCATTGCAATTTGTTGCGAATCAGTGGAAATCATCAGTGAATACCAATAACGAAAGTGATCTGTAGGAGTTTAATGATTCGAGTGGAGCTGTTTCAACAGATCTGAAGTCGAACTCAATGGGTTGGAGCGTTTTAACTGTTTATATTTATAATTAGAGCGCAAACATTGTCAGTGACCGGTCCCGGAAATTACGTTAATAACCACCCACGTCGAGTAGTTCGTAGCTTTATTTCCCCTCTTGCACGGAGGGTTCGGGTTCAACTCCCGTCATCAACTGCTATATGCTTTATACTATGCAATTTATACAAGTGGAGGGATTATGGGGACTTGGCACATCGGGACCTGGGACCGGAGCGTCGGAGCTGTTCGGGCTCTGTCGTTTCAGTCAGTCGGCGGCTATTTTGGATCCATGTGATCTTGACCTTGAACTTTGACCTTTAACCCTTGACCCCAAAAATAAAAAAAAATAAAAAACCCAAAAAAATGTAAAGAATTTGTAAAAAATTACATTAAAAATTATTTTTAAAATATTTAAAAATTAATGCAACGTTCATTAAAAAATTTTATTAAAAAAACTTAAATTTCTGGAGGTCTCCCACACTTCCCTCCACCTATACTCATTCCACCATCTTGTTAGGTGCAGTCCACCATCTTGGTAGGCGTNTACAATTTTTGGAGGACACCCTCCCAATCCATACTCATTCCGCCATCTTGGTAGGTTCAGCCGTCCGCAATCTTGGTTAGTACAGTCCGCCATCTTGGTAGGCGTCCCTGGCACTGTCCGCCATCTTGGTTTTGTTTGTCATTTGTTGGTGCTCTCCCCAGCACCGCGCCCAGCAGACGACTGAAACACTCCACTTCCCCCCTATTCCAATATGTTTAATTGACCAATTTCCCCACCCCTAATTCTCATTGGATAATCGCCCACCCCCTTCCAATATATTTAATTGCTTGGAATGTTTCTCATAGGCCAATTACTAGAATGTTTTCGGAAACATTCGTTCCGACCTATCGGTAGCCTACTTTAATCGCGAGAGTGGACTATTTCCCCCCCTTAAAAACTGTTTATAAGACGCACGCTGAGACCCTTAAGGAAATAAGTTATTTTTATCGCTCTTATAAATGTACGCGTGTTGTCCGAGCGGCCATAAAATCCTTTCGGCCATTTTGGCATTTGGAAGGATGCGCTCGCTTAGTGCCTTTGACAAACGGGACGAGTTACCGTACATGCTGAAAGAATTTCTCCTGGTATACGCACCTTACGAAATTTCGACCGTATTGAAGTATTTGCCGGCCTACCTGCTGCAGGACGAAGACACTATTTTACCGCCGTGTCCATGGCAGCACCACGCAACAGGCGTGCCGCCTACAGACGTACGAAACGCACGGACTAAACTGGGACGAGGGGAATATTCCGTACGAGGAAATTCCGGCAATGCTGGACTCTGCCATAATTCCCTATTACCCTGTGTATGTGTTTGGAAGACGCCAATAGTCGGCGATTCGCAATGCGTGCCCCATCGGAACGAACTTTGTATACCTTCACAAGCAATGCTGCTCACGCCGTTTCGACAGCTCGTCGAGACGTACGTCACAAGACTTCACGAGTGCAAAAATCAAAGATATTGCTGTGCGCCGTGCTACGCCAAAGCCCTAAGATTGTGGAGTTATGATAAACCGTGGTACATTTAAAAAAAATAATATGAGGAACAGATTGTATATTTTAAAATAATATTACTTCATAATGCCCTCCAAGACTCACAGAAGAAACAAGCGTAAAAAATTATTTCTTGTATAATGCAGAGTAATAATAATATTGTAATAAGTGTGCATAAATAAATGTGTTTAAAACAATATAAAGATTTTTATTTTATCTTGAGTTATGCCCTCTTCACGTAAGTTAAAAAAAACACTGTTGGTAAAGAAAAAATATCTAGTATATCAGTTTTGTTATACTTTAAAGAAAATAAAATATTCAGTGTATCAGTTTTGTTATAATTTAAAGGAAAAAAATATTCAATGAGACACTAGTCGCCACTAATATAACATATATCTATTTTTTACGTGTACGAACGTAATTATTTGTAAAATAAATTAAGGATTTTTAAAAAATTATGTGTTGGGTTCGGATACGTTATGCTGCTTTCTATAAAGTAATCATGGCTCGAAAAACCCAAAAACAGAGTTAAAAACACTTCGCTGCCCTTCACGATATGCGATACGAACAGTGAAGGATCCCATGCACCTAACCCAGGCATAGACATCAATCATTAAAAACATTTCCTCCCAAGTTTAAAATCAGTACATTAGGCAATTTAGGCGGCGGGAAAAAAATACCTATATGGTTACTCCACATGCGGTGAATTTTATAGTACCAATTGTCAGTATATAAAACAATTTATACGCATAAATAATGCACATATAGTAAGTTTTGCAGGGGAAAAAATTATATACCGTGAGGAGAGTAAATGTACACCCAACACATNAACAATTTATACGCATAAATAATGCACATATAGTAAGTTTTGCAGGGGAAAAAATTATATACCGTGAGGAGAGTAAAGGTACAAAAAAAAACAGTTACATTCGGCAAACCAATTTCTGTATTTTCATACATTCGTATGCGCTCGCTCCATTACGATATATATCTGATCCGCGGTGAAACACCCCCACCTTCCCCCCTCAGAGTCCAACCACACTGCTACATGACTTTAGCCGAATGAAAAGTGACATGCAAACATGTGTATGTATATTTGTGCGGCCTCTAATCCAGCAGGTGTCAATAATATACACTCTTTATGAATTACGCATACTATAATGTAGTTTTATTCCCGAAATGCAAGTCCAAAATGCAGATTTATACCACAATACGAATTACAGCAAAGACACGCACATACAGCTCTCATTCGCCACCATTACCTCGTTGAGATATATAAGGAAAGACTTCACAAGTGCAAAACATTATAGCATATTACAGCCAGTGCATTACGGAGACCATTAAATTTTAGAGTTATTGTAATCTCTTTCGAATGTATAAAATTAATTGTATGCACAATTTTTTTGTAAATAAATTCTGGCTCAAAATTCTCCTTTGTTTTTTTATTTTATAAAATATCAATTGTGTAATTTTTTATTAATTCTGACGAAACCAAAGATAATTTGTGATGCTGTGTAACTAAGAAATAAAGGAGAAAAAAACGATCATTCTTCACTTACTCATGNACACACCCACACCCACACACACACACACACACACACACACACACACACACACACACACACACACACCTAAACACACGCAGAGCCCGAAAAATCCCAATTGCAGGCGAGACTTCTAGACGCATTAAAAAACTATTACGACAAAAGCATACTTACAGAAGTGGTCACGAGTCTCATTACAGAAGTAAATAAGAGGCACGTGCAGTCGTAATCTGAGCTCGCGCACTCGGCCAGCCGCGCTGCACCAGGTGTTGAATTGGACTTTGCCCTGGCGCACTGACCGCCGGAGGGAGGCTTGTCGCTCCAGCAGCTTGTTTTATTTCTCACACAAGCTAACCTTAATTCATTGTGATAATAAACACAGATATCTGCACGCACAAGTCAACAATAGGGGAACCCGTGCTCAAGGGGACCCGGGTTCGATACTCGACTCGGTCGGCCCGAATTTCTATATTAAAAATCACTCCAGGTGAATGCCGGGATATTTCTTGGTCAAGTCCTTACTTGTTCTCGCTTTCCCTAGCAACTCACTCTGTCTCAAAATAGTAAAATAGTATAAAATTTTCTTGTATTATTATTTTAGCTTGCACACCATCTAGAAAATGTAAACTGACGCTACTATTTTACGAGAATATAATACAGTCACGAATAAAAATTATTTGTATGTGTTAATTATAAGAGGAAGCGGGTTGCGCCATTTTCTCTCACATCGAATCCGCAGCATCGGGCTTTCAGAATCACGAGCCATCCAAGTTTCAAGGACGAAAATCATTAAAAAAAAATCGCTACACGTAAGAGAGGCAAATGTGTACGCATTATCTTAAAAAAAAATCACAATATTGACAACAAAGATTTATTTGGTATCAGCAACTCCTTGCATATTACAGGCATACCGAGAAACCATTTCACATTTTACAGGTATTTAAAGATACCATTTCGCACACTATACGTTGTTGGCCAGTCTGATAACTCTAGGAATATATACCGAATCGGGTCATTATTATTCTCTTCGTAATTCAACAAACGACTCCTTTCATTCGCTGATGCATATACTTAGAAATATTGCCACGCACACGTACACAGTGGTCAATTAATGTTAAACCGCTTGGGAGGAACAAATCCAGCAGAATATTCGACCCGCTCACATCTGCAAATACGAGTGTAAACGTCCTTTCATGAATAAAATATTTATCCCTTGTTGCGACGGGAAAATCTAAGACTTTTTGCACCGATTTTATATTATATACACACACGCCCGCATGAAACCAAATTAAGGTAAGAGAAAACAAGCCACCCATTACAGAAATAGGGGGGAAAAAATTGCCCAGTAACAACTTTACATAATACACTTCATGCTCCGAACAGTGCTACATATTTATATTTCCAAATTGAAGCGATATTCTGAGGTGAAAAAAAACCCTAGTATTTTAAGTTCTATTACTCTTGAACCTTCACAGGAAACGTCTTTGTTCTCACACCAAAAACCTGACAAATTGAAAAAAAAAAAATAAAAGAAGTCCAGTCCCCTAATATACTGTTTTTAAAATTACAGAGTACGCGTCATAACATCAGAGCTAAATACCGATTCTAAAATAGTCCCCAGTTCTGTATGAACCTGCAGAGATACAAACGCACGTGGGAAATGTTTCAGCCCAGGCATGCCGGTGTATCACACAGACATACGAACGATACATTTTCGAAAGGTCAGCAGCGAGAGCTAAATCACCCACTATCGGTGTTCATTTTAGCGACAAACATTGTGCACCTCCTTCATGCCCAGAAAGAGTTCTTATGCTTGCTAGCATACTTGCACTCTTTCAACCCCTCCTGATGTCATTAACATAAATTCAAAAAAAAAATAATAATAATTAAAAAATGCTTATGTTTACGCACACGAGGTTTATTACCCTTACAAAATTAAAAAAAAAAAAGTATTAGGCTGCAGGAGAGGTTGCTCAGATCAGAAGGCCTACTGCAATCTGCGAAATTATGAAGATTTGGACACATCAGTTCAGCCCCCACCCATCGCAAACGACACCCCAGACCCATTTTGCAACAATGACCTCTTCCACGGTGTCACATGAGAGGGGGACTGCAGTGGCTAGAGCTCTCGTTTCCCATCACGAGAATGACAGTCCACGAACAGCTCCTACGCTCCGGTCCCAGGTCCGGATGTGCCAAATGCACTATAATCCCTCTTTTTATACACATGCGCGCGCACATACATGCACACATCACACACACACCTGTCATCCTAAACTTCAAAGTACGATATTATACAGTTAATGATATAAGGAACTTTCTTCAACTCGACGAGGTTCCCTTCGCGTTTTTTGGTTGGAGTAATTATTTGTTGTAATGAGCCACTGAATATTTATGAACATTTAATTTTCACGTGGGAAAGGACGATCTATGTTTTTAAATTTCTCGTTTTTAATAGCTCGGTATTTTCGTAT
Organism: Clitarchus hookeri; assembly: GCA_002778355.1. Classification (NCBI taxonomy): domain Eukaryota; kingdom Metazoa; phylum Arthropoda; class Insecta; order Phasmatodea; family Phasmatidae; genus Clitarchus; species Clitarchus hookeri. The sequence goes on along the minus strand of NQII01002252.1, from coordinate 283,985 downwards.
GAACAATTTGTGCACTTCACATTTTAAGTACTGTACTAGGTAATCCCCCGAGGGACTAGCTATGTCAACCACTGTCCTTCGGATGCTTGTTTATCAATACCACTTTTTCTACAGTATGTCAATTACAACTGAAGTGCTTTATCATTTGCGGTAAAGCATTTTGACAAGCGAAGAGTTTTGAGTGGCTCCTGAGCCAGTGAGGGTGAAGCTAGGTAAGTATGGAATGCAAGAGCGGGGGAAACGGGAGACCCACGAGAAAACCCGCGAACCAGTGGCATCGTCCAGCACGACTCTCACGTGCGAAAATCTGAGAACGATCCCGCCGGGAATCGAACCCGGTTCGTCTTGCTGGGAAGCGAGCACTCTAGCCGCTGCACTACCGCGGCCGCTTTTGACATAGTCCTTTAAAAAATAATCACACTCCGTAAAAATGCAGTAATCGCTAAATAAATCAACTCTGACTTATAAACTAGCACGCATCCAATAGTGTACTTGATGATCCATTTTCAAATGAATATTATGCTAACAAGTGGCCACGAAGAATGAAAAAAAAAATCAGATATTCAGGACATAGGCTATTATTGTTTCTTACGTTACTCTCAAAATGTACGTTTGGAAGCTGCGTTATTGAAACAACCCAGTGTCGAACCCACGCAGCTTTGTTGGGACACGGTTGCACTTATTTGCTTGGTGAAAAGGGTGGCTTATGTTACCAAAGATGACTCAGCTTCCCGGATATTTTGTGGTCTGGCAGTTAGCACGTTGTCATCCTACCACGGCACTCTGGCTTCAGACTTTCAGCGGATCAGATTCTAGTCTTCCACACGAACACAGTAAAATGCTTTTGTACGCTTTACAAACAATTCGTTGGAAACTAGTTACCAAAGATCTTCTTGCAACTCTACAACGGAAATATTGTATATTTGCGACACATTATCTTAGAAAACGTACAAAATTGTTTATGTAACTCCGTGTTTATAATTAACTTGAAGACTACAGTACTTGCTTGTTAAAATTCAACATTTATACATCCCACTTTAATGTTTCGTAAAATTTGCTTTAATTTACTTGTATTATTGCAACAGTAATTTTGACAAATAGTTTCCAAAGAATTTATTTTAAAAAATACAGAAATGTTTTTACAGCGTATGAAACGTAGCGGACGTTGTCTCTGGCCATAGATTTTCTCATATCTAAGGTCTCGTTGACGGCAGGGTAATCCGATACGGAACAATTTACGTGGACAGTTACGTTAACGAACCATTCCTGCATTCGCCTAGAGTGATTAAGGGTAACCGTGTAAAAACGAAATCAGTACGTCTGAATTGGGAATCAAACCCGGGTTCAGTCCGTTACCAATGCACCATCTCGCTTTGTGATTTATTCTGTTTGTTCCACAATTCTGTCTCAGTGTCTCATTTCAGAACGCAGAACAAGGCGTTGTTGTAACTTAAAGTTTCTGAGAAAAGGATTTTTAAGTTGTATAGTACTGTGATGCAAGAAATACTAATATCCTCTTTAAAATATGTTCATGTTATATTTTGTATTGAAGAGAAAATTTTCGCTTACTTTCGTATTATTTAGAAGAGCCTGCGAAGTTTTTGAGTTATATTAGTCTTGTTCTGCGGATGCGATCTCAGCAATGCCAGTTTGCACACACAAGGCTTATTTTTTACTCAGTTATGGAAACTAGTAGGAGAATGAGTTACCTGCCGTGCCGTCCCTGAGAGCAGATGTGGAAGAGCTGGCAGTCCGTCTCCGGGTCGGCGTAGTACCCTCCTGGTATCTTATCCTTGCACGTGAAGGTGGTCGTCGGCACCGTGTCGCCGCTGTAGTACCCCGAGTACACTTGTCGGGTCGACCTCCGGCGGGGAGTGTCACGTTCGCCGGGCGACGCGCACCTGTCCTTGCCTACACCATCGCTACACTTGGGAGGCGCGCGTGACACACGTCCTTTCTTAGCCGGTCTACCTGAACCGACGGTAGTCCTGCGTCTCCTTGCCGCGACACTCGGCCGTTCGTTTTCGTCGCCGTAAGCCACGGGGTAGTTGTACACGCGACTTCTCGTCACTTCGCTGATGCGCCTGGCGATACTTTCGAAATCCTCGTGCACCCACGCAGAACTCTTCTTCTTCTTCAGGGAATGCTCATCACGAGGTGAAACTCTTTTATGGTCGTGTCCTTGCTTTTTAGTTTTGATATGCGTTTTGTCACTCTTCTTGACAGGGTCGGTGCCTCTCTTGTGCCTTTCGAAGCCCTTCTGTGCGGTGTTCGACCTGGCGCCCCCGACTCTGGGCACGTCCTTGAAGAACGGGTCGGCGTGGACGTCGTGCTCTTGATACTCGTCGTAGGAACTTGGGAGGATGCTCGTCTCCGGGAACTGCGGTGAAGACACCGTCAAGTTCACCGAGACGACCGGGCTCAGCCTGAAGTGGTTGGAGTAGTTGGTGGCGCCCGCCTGGGGTTTGAAGAAGAATCCTTTGCTGTTGGTACTCCTTGAGGTGCTGATCGTGGTGGCGACGACGGCGACCGACGGGGTCGTGTGGATCTGGTGTCCTTGCTGCTGGCTGCCGAAGTCAAAGGCGAGGGGGTTGTGGGAGTGGAGCTGGACGCCTTGATTGCCCGAGAAGTCGTCTTCCCCGCTCGTGATCTTGGTCCTCAGGTTCTGAGCCGCGTGCACTATGGGACTCTGCCTGTTCGGGTTGTGGCTGCTGGAAAACGGAGAGCGCCTCGTCGTCGTGTACGACGGCGCCGAAGGACGCGACAACTGGTGGTTGATGAAACCGGGAGACACCGAAGGGAACGGTCTGTGGTACTCCTGCGACGAGTCCCGCTCTGCGAAAGGGTTGGAATTGAACGAGTTTGGCCGGCTCGTGGAAGTGATGGAGAACCCGGAGGGCCCGTTGTTTTGGATGTTGAACACGTGTGTCGGGGTGTGCGTGGTGGAGGTGAACCGATTGTTTAGATAGAGCTGGTGGTGGTCGTCGCCGTTTTGCGGACTCGCGGGCGATCCGGAGAGGAAACCGCTTTGCCCGGGCTTGTTGACGTTCACTCTGGGAGGCTGGTAGGAGTGCAAGCCGTGAATGCCGTAAGGGTGGTCGTGGTCTTCTTGAGGCGAGGTGACAGTCGGCAGGAACTGTTCCCGGGTCGGCGTGGTGAAGAAGAATGGTCTGCTCGTGGTGGTGGTGGTGGTGGTGGTCGTGGTTGTCGTGGTGGTAGTGGTGTAGGGAGTAGTGGTCGGAGGGGACGACGTGGATTCCCGGCTCAGATCATCGTGGTAACTTGCCTCTGTGCTCTCTTCTTCCGAGATGCTGAAAACATCAAACATGTATTAGTGTTACGTATTCTCTTATGCATTATTCCATGAATGTCTACAGCGAATATGGCTTTAACATCAGCAAATTATATATTATAAATTAGTAAGACACTGCTGGGACTCAAAGACATGATATTTAGACGGCAATTCTAGCGCGATTAAACATACGAAAATGTGAATCATATCTCATAAATAGGTACATAAATTAACCAGAAAAGTGATGGAGTAATATAAATTTATAATATTTGCCGTTCTTTTAAATTAATTATTTTCACGAAAAAGCAACTTCAAAACAGAAGTCGAAAGTAAATGAGTTGATGATGTAATGCTCTGTATAAAATAGACAGCGTTAAAAGTATTTTAGCAGGTTGTCATAAGAACAAATCTAACATTAATATTTGTTATGACTTCGTTTAAATATTTAGTCATATGCACGTTTAATATAAATTAATATTCTTCAAGCGTGACTGTGTTCACATAAAACGAGGAATACTTTTGGAGTATTTTCAACGGTTTCAAAATTGGCAATAAAATGTGCGCCACTTATTAAGATGTTGTCTGCAGTTTCTTCGAAAATATGGCGTGAATGAATGATTTTTTATGATACCGACATAATGTTCATGAAGGCATCATGAGAACGAATGTAAGTACTGTACTTTGAGCACAAAGCTAAATTTACTCCAGGACGAGTGAATGTACTGCATATGAAAGTTAATGAGCTCGCAGTGTTCATATGTGCACGGGAGTAATGATAATCGTTGAAATATTTCTATAGTAATCGTGTGCATTGTGCAGTGCCTGGAATTCACGAGAAAAGTATTGAGTTTTTCTGACTGGATGTTCCAGTCTGATAATGCATTCTTACTAAAATGTTTAAAAGTAGTTTTGCTGCTCCCGTTTTTTGGGTTTTTTTGTGCCATAACTGAATAGTATCCATTTTGTTAAGGCTCGTTATCAATAAGTTAACTATGGCTTGCGTCGCGCGTAATTGTCATAGCAATGCACGTTTTAAAATAAAAATGTTCAAACAAAGTCACAATCCGATTCTTTCAAGAATGGAAGGACTGCGAAACAATGACTTCTATGAAAAAGACTGCTCTGATACTGTTAACATTGCCTCACTTATGTAGTGCTTGGCATTAACCATGTGGTAAGCACAGGTTAACATTTGTTTAGGATTATTCACTGAACTTTCTTTCAAAATGTGTAACAAAGAAATTTGGGGGGTTACGATACGGTTCGCAGTTAATTGAGCACTTTTAAAACTGAACTACGAAAAAAAAACAAAATCTTCCCTAACTGCATCGTATTTTGAAGGACACGCTATCTGCCATTCTCGCAGTAAAGTTGGCAGCGATTTTCGGAAAGTGTTTCCACATCTTAACGTCGTACTAAAAGTGTAGTATTTTAATTTGTAGACATTTGCCTTATTTAAATTAAGTCTCTGTTTATTTTACGGAGATATGTGTAATCACCAGCATATTACTAACATATTTACGTTCAGCTGAACGAGAGTCTATGAACAGTCCAGGCCGTGACTACTGCGCATGCGTTTGTGGGCGGACATCAATACTTCGCACGCGCGTTTCAACGCATCATTTTTTACAACAGGGTATCTCAACCGTAGAGTGAACATGGGGTAGAGCGATCTCGCTGGCTGCGCACAACCAGTCTCCGTGTCCCAACATTGAACTGTTTTTCTGCCAACACAACCATCATAAGCGACGCTGATAATATATGAGGTTACAACCATTTTTAGTAAACAAGTGCGTCAAAATGTTTTTATACTTCCTCTAAAAAAAATTTTAATGCTGTTTGATTACATTCAAATCGGTTAAAGTGTTTAATTCATATAAAATGGCTTGTGTTTTGAAGATTAACATGTGAGAAACACGTTCGTCATTGTCGACCACGTGACTTCAGCAGTTATTGGTGTGAGGTAGGTCACTGTTGGGTACATGCGCAGAAGACGAAGAATCGGTCTACCTTATATTTAGTCTATGATTGCAACCTGATATGATCCTCTGAAGTAACGTAGCATTAGTAGGTGAATACGTGTTTTTACAGTTTAAGCTAAGCTAACATATAATACTAGATTAATAATTTTTTTTATAGTTTAAAAGAACCTAGTATAGTAGGTGGATAGGTGGGCTGTTTCCATGCGCGCGTGTACAGTAGCCATAATGGACGGATCACATACGGTGGCTCACTAGGTTGATCCATGACTGAAGTTAAGACAACTGTTTGAAATGCACGTTCTTTTTACGAAACTACTTTACGCGCCTGGGATCTTCTCATCTACGAAAAGAAAACACATTTGAAGCGAAGAACGAGCACTACTTTCAAAACACCGTAGAAGGTCACAAACACGATTTCCGAGCTCTCCCAACGTAGTTAGAAACCACCTGTTCACACTGGCATACCGCAAAATGTACTGGTCGGAGACATTCAGTACTAGTACCGGAGCATGGAGTGAACTTCGCTATAGATTTTGCACTGATGAAATATTATGGTTACCGCTTGAGGCCCCATAGTTTCGCGATACAACGGGAACACTGCACGCCATTTCATAACCAGATGCACCGGGACGACAGGTGCGCAGGTCAGTATCGCCCTTATCGCTGCCTCGCTTCTGTGTCTCGAATGGCCAAAACAGCTCCTCCAGGTAAAAAGGAATCTTAAAGGACTATGGAAAGGTCTCACTGCACGTGAATTCCCGATGATATAAAATCGATAACAAAATTTGAAATACTTGATATATTTCGAAGGAGTTTGCATTATCGACTATATATTTGAATTATGAAAACGATCACATATAATGCAGCAGTAGTTAGCATATTTTCCGAATTAAGTGTTTTCGACTGTTTTTGAAGTAACACATAGAAACCGTATAATCAGTACATGTGCAAATATAATTGCTTTAAAATATATGAAATAGCCTTAATTTTATCCTAATTTAATTTTCTTATAAGCCCATGTTAAAAATTTTTATTAAAAAAAAAGTTTTGTTCTTTAAGACACACTAATTTAAAAATCATAGCGATGTAAATAATATTATGTTGTTAATTTTAAGAAACCCATTTTGGCGTATTTACTGATTCTGTGGTATAACTTTAGATTTTCACTAAATTTTGGCAATTTTTAAATATAAAATGATAGACTGTAACAACTATTACTGTACATGATAATTAACCACCATTCAAATTTACTGTGGACAAAACTAACCCCATCAAAATATAAGTAGTTAAAATAATCTTCTTGATTTCATGTTCCGGGAAACTGCGCAATGCGAGATCTTATCCGTAACACTTAACGGTCCGTACTAGTGTTAACTTTACATACTTAAGGTAAAAGAATACTAAACAAGTAGATCCTCAGCAGGGCTTTTAAAAACCCTTGATTAAGTTGTTCAAGAAGGCAATTTATTTATATTTTTGAGAATATTTAATGGTTTCATGGCATTATACTGATAAACTCATTAACAATACCAAATTATTTTAAAAATAGTGTTTGTTTCTTTTTTTTTACAGGAAATATAATAATTTTTACTTGAAATCTTGATTCGTGCAACTATCAAAAAGTTATACTAACACAAAACTTTGTTTCATGCTAAAGATTTCATTGACGTCAAGGGAGTGGCATGCGATATAGTTGGTTAACCTGTGGTAAGTAATTAATTTCTAACTATTTTAAATTTAAATTTTATCTCAAAACTTAAAATTTAAATACGGAAGAACAACGCATCATATTTGCAAGATATGTTTTCATGGCATTTTAATAGCATGCCCAATTATTTTGAGCTGAGACATAACGTATTTATTTTGTTAGATTTTGAGATTTAAATGAAAAATGGTACACATTAAAAATTACTATTACCTAGTCTCATTATTTTTTTGAAAAATCGTGTTCCTGTATTGTTATTAATTTTTGCAGACTATTATTTTCTATCACAAAGAAAAACGTTTGTAGTATGCAAAGAAACATATAAAAAATAACTGTAGCCTCTTGAATGTCCTTGAGGTAGAAGTAGGGTGATTTCCAATGGAGCGCTGCACCCGACCGCACTACGAGCAGATCGCACTAACAACTAGTACACAAACATTACCAGCACTGTCAGAAAAATACTATTTATGCTGCATATAAAATAAGAATGCATACATTTTGTTTGTGACTCTAAAATATATTACTATAAATGTTTTACTTTTTTTAAATAATCAATTAATATGAGTCCATTTCTAATCAAAATTTAAGCGTATTTCCATCGCCCATGCTTTAAAAAGCACATTTTGCAAAAAAAAAAAACCATCAAGCAAGACTATTATATTGAAAACTCAAGTTTTGTAGTAATGTCTCCAAAATATTAGTAACAAATAATTTATTTCAGCCGCGAAATATATTATTGCTATAACTGGAACGGGTGTGCATATATTCAATTATTAAAAATATCTGTAAGTATTCTTACTATTTATTAATTACAAGAAGAGTATATAAGTACAAGAGTCTTGCTTGATGAAAGTGTTTATTTGTAAACTGTGCTTCGAAAATCGAAATACTCTTAAATTTTAATCAAACAAGGCTCTTTTTAATTTATTTACTAAAAAATCATTTAATTATATGGTTTCTAGCAAAACATTTGACAGTTTTACAAATTATGTGCATTCTTGTTTCACACGCAATATAAATCGTACTTTTCAAACAATTCAGTAATGTGGTACTACTTTTTAATGATTTGTACATGTTGTATTGTCGGGTGCAGTGTTCCATTAGAAGTTATTCTACTTCTACTTAACGACGCATTGTACATAAATTAACCCGATACAGATTAATCATATTTTACAACTTTATGGAAGACTGTAGAGGAAAACGAAATGACCTCTGCGAGCAAATCCTTTACCAGAACGATGTATTTCTGCCGAGCTGTTTCTGACGCTGTAAATTTTTATACGTTATCGCGGGTCAAGATAATATGCGGAATGAATGCAACAATATTGATAAATAGTTGCTCAAATTTCGTTATCTATGACTGGCATTTTTTTAGTTTTTCTACGTTGTGGTCCAAAAACCTGTAAACTTCCACTGACGTATTTGGAGTTATGGTCTATTCGCGGCATCTTCCCAATTTCTGAATCAAACCTTTTGAATAATCATCCCATGTATTACGTGTTTCGTTTCTTCCTAAAAAATCTCGTGTAACACAAATGTTTTATACTTCTATTAATATAAAGGTATTATATTTTATCTTAAATTTAACTTTTAATTAAATTTTAGATATAAATTTATAATTAATATGACTAAAAACAGTAAAATAATGCGTGTGTAGGTAATGACCATTATCAATTTGAGCAGGGCTTCAGAAAAGTTGGAAGTGACCACGAATGGGCTACGTATAATCTATTTTCCACGCCCTCTTAAGACTGTTGTCTGGTTGATAATTTGGTATAGGGAAATACATTTTAACGAAATTCTGTTTTTTAAAGACAATTTTGAATATATAAACTTGAAACAAAAACCTAAATGCGATAAATGATACTCTCACGTTCTATATGCAGGCAAATATAACAATTTGTTTTTCAGTATTTTTTCACTTAATTATCAGGTTTTATAATTTTTTTTCCAGGAAACAGTATTACGTTACAAAAGGCTTCGATAGCAAAGATGCACTTATTTTTCTGCTCAAAAACGTTCCTGGTGGTATGTCTCTATTTTTAACAGAAACGCCAAAAAAAATAATTCATTAACACGTATTTCTGTATAGCAAATTCGCAACCAGGCCACAGCCTTAACCGCGAGCAACGTACGTCTCTTCTTCAGCCCGCGGGCGGCACTGAGATGCCTAGCAGTTGTTTGTATTCCGCGCCGGCGGGCGAGCCAGCCTAGCGCGGCGGTCTGCGGCGCATGCGCGCAGGCCAGCCTAGTCCGCTGCGCATGCGCCGCAGCCGTGGGAGCGAGACTGACCTGTGCGGCGGCGAGTTGCCGTACAGTTCCAGGTTAAGGTCGTAGAAGCTGAGGGTCTTGTTGCAGTCGACCTCGTCGACGCGCTCGCACACTCGCGTCTCCTGGTCGAAGACGGTGCCGTTCAGGCACAGGAACTTGATGTCCGTGATCTCCCCTGCGGACACACACACGCGCGCAGGCAGCGCACGCTGCGGCATACAAAAACACCTCTGGAAACTGACACGTTCGTGTACACTCTTTCCACGGCGAACTGAGCACTTTTGAAAGCCCTACTTAACATCAGTTTGTACGTACACTATGTATTCTTCCGCCATACGTAACATCGCCATGGGCCTGATCACTTAATGCATGCGTCGGTGAAGTGAAACTGGAATTATTAGATGTAAATATTTTACAAATTTGCTTATTATTACATTTTTATGCACTAAATACACTGAAAGTAAAATAAATAATTTCAGTATTCTCAAATGTTTACCAGACACATTTAATTCAACGTTAAGATATGGAACTACTTTTCCTCCGTGGTTACCAACTTTGCTGGGCGCATGCCGATTAATGTGCCCATTAAAATTCGCATCGGGTATTGGCAATGACATTTTTCAAATGCTGAATTCAAAAGTGCTCAGTAAACCCTGAACAGCGTATAGATCTCCAAGTTTGCACGCAACGGCGTGATTCAATCACGCATAACAGAGGTTCTCAAACTTCAGTACGATTGGATCACAGTGGTTTCAACACGCCCCGTTTAACTTTTTATCCAGTAATAAACAGGAAGGAACAATGTTGCCGTATGACGTGCCACCAGGTTGAATAGAAAATGGTCTCGCGCTACGGAGGCCAACCAATGAACAAGCATTTTCGGCTCGAGTGTACAAAAGACTGCAAAATCTAGGCTGCTGCCTAATTAATTCGCAAAATACACGCATCTCTTAACAGTGGACTACTAGGTATAAGACTGCCGTCCTAACACGAACCACCCACCTTGGCACCTTTCCCGTTAAACAACCAAATGTATGAATCATGATTTAACAACTCGTTAAAATAAAACTTGATGTTGGTGTTATTCCATTTTAAGAATGGTAAAAGTAAATTAGCAGAAAAGTATTTTTATTATATTTTCAAATAAATAAACTATGGCGAAGCACTTAAAACAGTATTAAACGGGTGAAGTACCAACCGCATCGCTAATATTAATAACTAAGTATCTCGTATCAGTGAAAATACGCGACGACATATTTGGCAAGTTTCGCGGGCCAACGCAGGACCTAGACACGGACCAACCAGTGGTCCGCGGACCACAGTTTGAGAACCACTGGGTGCTGTTCCCGGTAAATTGAGCACTTTTGAACTCGATCTTTGTCAAATGTCACCGCCCCTACCTGCTTATATTTTAAAGGGCGCACGCAGTGGCACGCACCCAGTAAAGTTGGTAACGGCAGAGTAAAAGTAAATTCCATGTCTCTACGTTGAATTAACTATTAGATAAACATGTATGAATAATAAAATTATTTTTTTTTCTTTCTGTTCTTTTTAAGGTATATAAGCGCAAGAATTATAAAATTCGTAAAATGCTTACTTTTATAACAATTTGACTGTTTCACTTGACCGGTGCGTGAATGAAATGATTAAAACCATGGCAAAGTTAGTTTCCCATACGGTGGAAAAGTGCGCAACGTGCATACAAGTAGATATTACGCAGGACTTTCAAAAGTGCTGATTTCACCGTTGGTAGCTTGCCTATACATGACCTAACACTTTTGAGTGCTGCCGACGTCGAACGATGTCATCTGAATTCAAAAGAGTTACGGGAAGTTTGCCGTAACGTTACAACGTCCACATGCTTTGGAGATTCTGGCGGCGTTCTAAGGAAGTTCACTACATCGTAGGCAACACTCAAAGGTGTACATTACTTAAATTAACATGATGTTTTTAATGTTATGTTACATGAGAAAGAACACATGATTGACACACTATCAACTGGGCATTATGTTGGCTGACAATCGGCCAGTAATGAACGTTGTACAGAAAAGTAAGCTTCCAGTCGTGGACAAATACGGCGGAGGTAAGTGGTCATACAGATATCAAAAGAACTAGTTTTCCTGTAGTTATTTCTAGTTCCTCTTGAATATCTGTACACATACACCACAATCAGTGTTAAAAGATCTTACTCCATCGCCATTGTGACAAGAGCCCGGGTGGCAGAGCGTTAAACTGGCTGACCTACCACCACGGCGATCAGAGTTCGAGTCTCAGTAGAGTCATATTAATAAGCTTTACGCAAATGAGAAACGTGACGGACGTTGCTGTTGGCTGACGGGCTTTCTCGAGGCACTCCGACCACTGCATTCCTTAGCTTCTCTTTTTCCGTCTCATTTCGTCTCCACGTACGCTACAGACCGAGTTTTTTAGTTTCTTTCAAATCTCCCCAAATCTATACAAGATGTTTTTGAACATAATGTTGAAATTCAAACCCCAGCATCTATGGACTAATATAAATAAAAAAAACATAGTAACAAATTTTTGGAAATGTCATGTAGTGTTTTTAATTTAAGTTGAAGTTAGGCAAAACAACGCAGGGAAACCGCAGCAATATGTATCCGCTTGCGCAACAAGTTGCATACCACAAAGGCAAACGGAATTGGCGCGCAATGCTGAAAATAAAATGCAAACACTTCTGGCAGCCTTTACTGCTCAATTACTAATATCCCGTTGTTTATGTAGTTTGACACACGTGTACTAACAAGTAACCCCTAGCGATGCCCATATACCTCGAGTTTATGGTGTCAATGAGCAGGTGCTCTCCGCATAGCGCGTCAGTTCCGTTCGCCTTCGTGATATGCAACTTGTTGTGCACGCAGGTACGAGAAGTTGCGGACTCCCTGCGTTGTTTTCCTTAAATTCAACTTAAATTAAAAAATACTAGACGACCTTTCCAAATATTTTGCTACCAGGATTTTTTATTTATATTACTCCATAGATGCTGTGGCTCGAATTTTGACATGTTATTCAAAAACACATTGTATTGTTGACTAGGATCGAACGATGGGAATATCTACACGGAAGAAACTTTTCTTTCTAACATAGACAATAAATAAATTATATTTTATAACTTAATGCAATAATGTAGATCGTGCATGACGAGATGTACATTCGTGCCAAATTACAAGTTAGTCCTCGAAAAAAAAAAACCGTTTCTCCGAAGGGTGTTAGACTACGATTAAGTTAAAATATAGTTTGAGATTTACTTCCCAAGGTTATACACAGAGAAGCTAAAATTACGAGACCCCATTATTATATAAACTCTGAACCACTTACATAACAAATCATGCCGGAGGTTAAGGACGAATCATCACCGGTATAGCTTTCTGAAGAAGTGAACGAGCACGACTACCGAGACCCTATGGTAAGAGATGATACAATGTACGAGTGTTGAAGTACATCGGGAGGGGGGAAATGGGGACACCACGAGCAAACCCGCCTTATATCAACAACGTTCGTAATAATACCTACAGAGTATGCACTTTAATCTTGAACTACCTGGAAAAGGCCAGCGCACTGCCTGCTGGATAGAGAGGCCCCAATGTCCTGGGTCAATACCAGCCACCGCGGAGATACCGGTGGTTTAATAACTGGCGTCAATATCCGGGTTCGAATCCCGACAATTGTCACGTGTACTGGCGGTTGGTGGTCTGTTTCGCAGCTTTTAGTTTCGCAGGGTCGGTACTGCGAGGTATTATCCCTAGAAGTTGAGCAACGCGATACAGTTAGCAAGCTTCTGGTAAATGGCGAGAGATGGCTTGGATTCAAGATGCAGATAAAGTGCACAAAGCTCATCCATTTAGTTGGCGGGGTCTGAATTTCTGCTCCCCATATCAGTAATCAAAGTATTTTTGGGTAGTATTCTTACAGAAAGTTTGTTCGTATATTTTCTTTAGGTTTATAACGGCAGGTGTTAAGTGCTGGTTGGAGATTAGCCTTTTCATACTGAACAGAATCATATTTCGATTAACTTGACCTATTTTTGACTCCGTATACGGACGTAAAAGATATAATCATGGCTCATTTTAAGACGCACTGCTAATAGCTATATACACTGTAAACTTGAAACAGTGAGAATTGTGCCAAATCAGTGAAAACAGCGAAAATTGCGCAACTAATAATCAGTGCCACATAACTAATTAATATTGTGGCTGAATTTCACTGATTTATTTGTGATTCCCTTTGAATGTTGAGAATTCCACTTCCTTAAGTCACACTTGTTCCCAGTTAATTTACTTAATTCGCCAGTCGGCAGTAGCTTATCAACTGACTTTCAGTGACTGTTATTTCGCTAACTAATATAACTGGTCCGGGCTTAGAGTGTAAAAGTTACGCCAATAAACTAACAGAGCAACTTGTGTTGGTTCACTGGAAGTATAGCCAAAGCAAAGAGAATTGATTTACAGGTATTTTGACGTATTTTTAACTGGACTACTAGACGCCTTGTTGAATGGCCACTTTGTAAAAAGAGAGAATTACTGTGAAGAAATATTTTCCTATAAAGGCCACCATGAGCCTTGTTCTAGTTTACGTAACAGAAATACAAGAACAGTCCTTGATGTCAGAAAGCGAGCCACTGTTGCGTTTCGTGGATTTAAAAATATTTGGGACAAATAATTTCTGATTTATATACTTGGTAAAGTATTTAGAAACATGCAGGTATATTGTAATATAATTGATCACTGATGCAGGACGGATATAGGGACTAGTTTAACCAGACTGCTCTTTCGTAACTTGTGATTTATAAACGTTTTCATAGTTCGTTCCGAAGTAAGCATGAGTAACTTTTATTTGAGAAATCATATATTCAAAATGAATTTTTTTTTCTAGAGAAATATGAGAATTATTATCGCCCAAATTTTTCAGCACGGAGATGAGGTTAGGTCTGATGTACAGTGTAGAAATCATACCGTATATCGAAGTAAATGAGGTAAATTTGAAGTAGTAAATTAAGGCATAAACAAGTGAAACACATAGGGGAGATAAACCATTTATAAGCCATTAACTCGTGAACGTTATCTGGGACGTACGTAGACTTGTTTTTCGTACTTACTGTAACCTGGCGGAAACAATGATTCAAGACGTTAAACATTTTTCTTCTTACGGAATATTTCAATTATTCAGATGGCCCACTGTACATAGGAGCGAAAATATGGGATATTTCACTGCTACAGCGGTGTCTTAATCAAAACATAGTACGAGAACAGTCGCAACAAAACTGTTCTGTGTTTAGAATTTGGATATTAATTAAAATACTAACTTTTAATTACTCCTCTATATACTCTAATACCAACCACCATATCAGACATGATGCAAAGCACTGTTAGAATATGATAAAAACACTGTCAGAATATTATAACAAACACTGCTAGAATATTAATAATAGATCGAGAAGGGCATAAGTGACAGACAAAGAATACCAATAAACAAATAATAAAAATATAATGTATTTTGTTGACTTACATGTTGTTACCCAACACCATACAGACACAGCAGGTGATTAATGTGTTAGTACTGCTCTACAGAAACCTGCAATGCATACCTCAGACATTTCAACTTCAAATGTGTCCAACATTATATTTAGTATCCATTTCCACCAGTTTGTTATAAAACAAAGAAACTGTTGCACTATAGATGTTAGATTATACCAGTACCCTTATCTCTACAAGCCTTGATTGGAGATGTTATCGCCATCACCGTGCTATTTTCAGATGAACCTAAGCATAAACTTGGAAATCCACGATTCCAGCTAAAACTTCAGGCAAAGGTGTTAGATGAAAAACAGGTTAAATTTATCCTTGAACAAACACGCAGTGTTGCCAAACATACGGAAATATAAGTTGTATAGATCTGAGTAAATTTATAAATCTCTGAACCAGTGAGTTAAATATACGTATTTACATACAATGTGCAAAATATTACGAACGGATTTTGTATAATTATGGGCAGCAACAGAGGAACAAGACACGCAAAATTTTGGATAATTATTAGAAACGAGTACTTTAAATAGTCACAAATTTTGCTAAATGCCACCAGAATACCCAAGCTAATACGTAAACATTTGACGAGTTCTCAAGCCAGCCATTAAAAATATTAGAGTCGGACAGATTTGGAAATCAGGAAATATGTTTAAATGTCCTAAAGTCATTACTTAAGAAGTAAATATGTTTTGCGTATATCACAAGTGACAGACACATGCCGGCAGCAAGAAACTTTTAATGAACATATTTGTTCTTTTATTTATTACATAGGAAATAAAGTCTTAAAAGTGCCTTCTCGATGCTGTTTTTGATAAACATAATCATGATTCTCTGGTCGTAAAACTCTCCCTTGAATTTTGTAGAGGACTGATCAAAGTTTTCTGCTTCAGAAACTATATACATAAATATACATGTATATACGTGTGTATATATATATATGTATTATTTTATGTTTAACGTTTTCTGAGGTGGTATTGTTGCACGTATTATATCAAACGACTATGCACTCGTTAAAACATCTCACTTCAGTCTGTTAACGCGTGTGCTGCAGTAAAGGCATCTGATTTTTCCAGGTTCTTATGTATATAGTTGATATATGGTTGAGTAAACAATTTTTAAATTAAACTTAGAAAAAATAATGCTAGCATTATACGTATTCGCGTGTTCCGTTAAGAGTTTTGCGGCGTTTGGGAGTGACTTCATAGTGACTGCACATAAAAAAATCAGGTGGAGAAGAAATCAACTACTTGCATTCTAAAGTGAATTTTAATTAGTTTAAGCCCTTCGTAAGATGAAAATATAAAGCTTGTATTTAAAAACGCCTCGTCATTAATCAAATAAGGGTTGCCATTCATATATGGCATATAATGCCATAACACCTTTGGATGTATCACATTTCCATGACTGATTATTATTCACCATGTCTGAATACACTGGACGGCCACCCGATCGCTGATAGCTCAGAACGACAGAGGAATCATTTAGATACAAGAATAGACCCTAATAAACATTCATACATTTTGCAGTCCGATTCATCGTCAAGATACAAGGAGAGCCCCGTTCTTTTCTAGACAGTACGTACCCCAAATGCCCACAATTAATTAGTTATATTAAGGGCGAGGTCCTGTACTATAAACAACGTCTAAGTTAGGTTACTTTACAATGGAATGCCACATATACATCCACATCCTTGATTTAAAAATTTCTACTAATTACATGTAATTATTTACAGATTTTTGTTTGGCATCGAGAACTTGTACATATAGTCATTTTTTATATAAATAAGCGTTAGAAATAATTATGAGATTCAATAAGTTAGAAAATGTTTAGGTTTGTTGGTCTGTCATAATTTTGCATGTGATGTAAGTTTTGCAACTTTACTGCTAGACGCTGTGAATATCTCTAATAATGTAATACTAATTTTCAGCAGTACCCTTGCCCATTAAATTATTATATAAAGTGACACTGTCTTCGAATGTATTATTGCGTGAAATTAAATTGCACCAACATTAATTTTCTTCTTACAGTTAAGAATAAGGTAAATTTCATAAAGTTTCTGTGAATGGTATTCTATTTACAGGGACTTTTCACGACAGTTAGTGGTGTGGACAGAAGTGTGTTTGTATGTATCTGTGTATCTGTCGCTAGTGGTTGCTTGTTAGTACACTTGTGTCAAACTATTTTAACAATGGGAGATTAGTAATTGACTTGTAAAGGCTGCCAGTAGCAATTGCATTTTATTTCCAACAACACACAAACAGCAGTATTGGCGACGTGGAGACTGCGCGTGTTTTCACGGTGGCCTATATACAGGAGGTCGCAGTATGACGCGCCAGTTCCGTTCGCCTTCGTGATATGCAACTTGTTGTGCATGCAGGTACGTGACGTTGCAGACTCCCAGCGCTGTTTTACTAACTTCAATTTAAATTTTAAAATACTGGATGAATGTTCCTAACATTTTGCTAATAGGATAAACTGTTTATATTAGCGCACAGAAGCCGTGGTTTGAATTTCGAGATGTATGTAATTCCGACATTTAGTTGATATTTATCTGGAGACAGAGATGATTGAAATAATACCACTTGAGAGCACATAACTAAATGGCATACTTTATATAAATTACTTCTGGCTGCTTAACTATACAACAACATAGAATAAAAATACAGGCGTTACTGTAAACTAAGATGACGTAAATTTTCAAAGAAAAAACATTTCTAACTGTAATTTTATTTATAAATAATTTTACGTATGCAAGTAAATAAGTATGAGCCATTTTAAATTGGTGTCGATAGTAAGAAGAAGCCTGTTTTCCAAAAGTTTCAAGCCTTTGTTTTCGAAAGAATTTCTTTTCTCGTAAAAGATGTATTTTATTATGAGACAACTATATTTTAGTTTTAGAAGTATGCTAACTAAGCACGAATTACCGTAAAGTGCATCACTTCAAGGAACTTTAAATTCAACATTGATTTTAAATATGCCTTTGCCTTACCTATAAAGTGGAACAGGTCTACATGAAACCTATCTGTGACATTTCCAACACCATTGTGTAAGATCCTAACGTTATTACACGTTTTACTCTCCGCATTCTCGTTGCTAAGGAAGATGATACAAGAATAAATGTCAAATGTGAACAGGATGTGCTCAGACTGATGTCATACATACACGGTTATATTTAACACCCATGATGAGCGCTTTCCTCGTATACAATAGGTCGTTCCACTCGCTAATTATATATGTACTCGTTTTACTTTGAACTAAAATATATATGTTATTTTTAACACACCTTTATTCTCTTTTCTCGTGAAATTCGCTTAATGTCACAGAATGCTTCCATACTTACGTAACGTAGTATAACTTAAGCTGTGGTCTGGGAGGATTGAGGATTTGCCTTCGTTAAAAATAAATACACAAAATCCCTCCCGTTAGCTTGTACTGATATCGAGAATACCATCGTATGTGTTGCAGTTGATGCACACTAAAAATTTTATATTCGTTTAAGTTCAGTTATTTAAAATGATTAGTATGTACACCTCGCAAATATGACATGAGCTGTGTTGAAATTCAGTGCCACATTCCCTTTGCGAAGAATGAATACCACAATGACTAAGTGTGCGTCTGATGAATTCGGACACCCTTGTTCATTCATATTTTGATGTTTCTTCCACCTTTAAGATTTATCTGTCCGTGCAATTGAAGCTAATTCTCCTGAGCTCGCGCGAAGTTCGACCGATGCATTTTTCCTGCCAGTAAAAGGGCCTTGTGTTTTTTCTTGCGTATAAAAGTTTTACAGTAGCATGCGTTGACTAAAAAAAATTCATATATACGATAGAAATAATTGAAATATAAAAATCCGGAGGCTCGAAAAAAATATGTACAAGTTATAACTATCTTCAATGCTTGTTATTCAGTCATATCTCTGTGATGTATGTTCGGGAGCCAAAAAGAAGTGAACCAGAAGTAAACACCAACGATCAAGGGTTCGATAAGGGTATGTAGCACGTGCCGTTAGATTAAAGGGACATTCTAGGGTGCCTCTGTGCCCTTACTGCGAATTCTGACAGCGACAATCTGAGGTCATAGTTCCAATGCACTTTTTCTGGGGTACAAAGCTGTAGAAAAATTTCAGATGATTCCACTGAATGGAGACTTCAGGGGAGATCTTGTAAACCGTATTAGAATAGAATAATGTTAAAAGCATATTAGAAAAAAATTAATTAGTAAGTTTTGCGTTCTTCGACATGAACTATCCTTTTTGAAAATTCTGGAACATCTGCCAATCGTAAAAATGTTGCATGTGAACAAAAAATATCACGTTTCCTTCACCCTAGGCAATTAATAGTAAAATTACTTTATTGAATTGTGTAACCTATAAAATGTAAACAAATAACACTATACTGTGTTCTGGGATTCAGCCAGGAAAATAACTACCCTTGATACTAAGATGGTTTCAAAGTGTTTACATTTAATACTCATGTATTGTTATATCATACTAAGATACTTAAAATAGTAAATATTTAAGCTACAATTTTTACAATGCGTGATTGATTGCTTGTTATATCAGTAAAATAATATAAAATATATACAGCTGAAAATTGTAAACTTAAAATAACATGGTTGATGTTACGGTTACGTATTTGATTTTGGTAGTTACAAAATAATATTTGTTTTCGATATATGTATCTAAACGCTTTGGATTAAAAAATTGTACAGTTGTACGTGTGTTTACTATTATCACGCCTCTAATAACATTCTCGATGTAATGAGTTATTTATTCCTACTGACATCAGAGATGAGAAAGTAATGCATGTAATGTGCCGAAATAAATTTCAAGTGCTTTAACTGTATACGTACAGTATGTGCTGAGCATTAATACACATTATCGCTATATAAGTGATAAATCGAATATGGTTGTCAGATCTCTCGCTTTAACTGACAGTAGGCTTAATTTCCTCGAAAAGGGAGCCGCGGCTGACGTAACAGCTAGAGCCAAGGCAAACTGGGCTCGATTCCCGGTGGGACTACTCCCATATCTTCTCACGTGGGAATCGTTCCGGTCGGTGTCACTGGTCAGCGGATTTTCTTGAGGATTTCCCGTTTCCCACGCCCTTACAATCCGGTGCTGCTACACATCAACCTCATCGGCTCTCAAGACCTCGTTGTTAAGAGTCGGAGAAACGTCGCCACTTCACTCTCCACTCATTCACTTGAAAAGGAAGTTTAGATTAGCTTTTATTATATTCGGCATGCCCGTACCAAGGGCGTATTTATTTTGTTTTTATTTGCCACAATTATACACAGAAGACTTTAAGGCGACAGAGTCTCTTAAAGAGGATTCATCGCTTGCTAATAGCTTCCACCACGGCTAAGCGGCTCGCGCGTGTTGCTTGGCTCCCGCCATTTTCAAAGACACTGACGCATCAGTAGGTATGAGCTGTTCACGTTAAACTGAGTATTTTTGTAAGCCCTACTTGAGTGAGTGAGTGAAGAGGTTTGGGTGGCTCTTAAGATCGAGGTCTTGAGAGCCGACGAGGGTGAAGCGAGGTGAGTATCGAGCAACGCCAGAATGCAAGGGCAGGGGAAAACGGGAGAGCCTCGAGAAAACCAGCGGCATCGTGCGGCACGATTCCCACATGCGAAAATGCAGGGGGCGACCCCACCAAGAATCGAACCCTGTTCGCCTTGGTGGAGAGCGAGCAGTATAACCACTACACAAACGCCACTCCCCCTTGCTCGAGATCTACTTGTATATCTAAACATTGTGTATTCTTCAAACAAATTTAAAATTAACGTCCAAGTGGCCTCATAGCTTTAGTCATACGTCGGTCAAGTGAAACTGTGGAATTGTTAGGAAAGTACTTGACATATTTTGCAATTCTTACACTTATAAACATAAAAATTAAGAAAGCAAAATAAATAATTTCAGCATACTTACACTTTTAATTCAACATTAAGAAATTGAACTACGTAATCTCCATCGTTACCAACTTTACTGGGCTCATGAAAGTCAATGTGTCCGTTGAAATATAAGAAGGTAACGGCACTGACCTATTTACTTAATTAATCGTGAACAGCCTTTATCGTTCTGTATTCCCCACCCCCTTCCCCCCGTTTCTGTGGCTTGCAGCATGTTTCTCTTGCGTCAGTGACAAATTCTGTCACTCGTCCAGTAATGCGCAATGCCTCAGTGATTACGGATTTTTTAAAAAATATAATGTTTCGGTGACAAAACTGCAAAGACAAGGTGATTAAGCTTTTTTATGGATATTACTTCTGTGCCTCTAATGAACCAATTTTAGCGAATGCTAAATCAGAGCTCGTAAAAACCGTGTGTTATACACTCGAAACATAGACAGATTTATTTCAAATTAAATAATCAACGCATAAATGTTAAACGGTTCTTTTCATAACAGACCTTGACTGAAAAATTTTATATCGATCGACAGTCACAGAACTTTCGAAAATGGTATATTTTTTACGCCATTTCGCAAAATCGTGACATTCAACAGGGGGCAGTTTGAGCGGCAGTTACGATTCCTCTTAATTGCAGTCGTCCCCGAACTGCACAATTGTTAGCGGCAGTGATGAGTCTTCATTGCAGTCGTCTCCGAACTGCACGATTGTTTACTAGTTGTTCATGAACTCGTGATAGACGTTTGGCTCGAACTGACGCAACAAATTAGGGTTAACGCTGTGGCGATCACGACCGTTCCGGTTCCTGATCCGTGATGCGTCACGGTTAGGCAAGACAAGAGAAATTTCACGGCGGTCCCTTTGATGCAGGGACACCCGCTCGCCGATGGCCTCGTGATTCACCCCACATGATTCTGCTGCCGTACTTGCTCTCGCACAAGCTTTTATTAAGGGGTCTCTCAGGTTACAGTTACTGTTAAACACGACAGAGCCGTGGTCTTATTTGTTAACGGGGCGCTCTTGGCCGCGAGGCCATACCGCACCCCGGCCTCCCAGTAGGCGGGGAAGAGGGATCACGCCCTCTCATCGCAGACATGANGGCTAGAAAATAAATCTCGCGCGACACAGGCACGCCTTTAAGGACACTGCCTGCCGGCTGGCAGCTGCGAAATTTAAATAGGAAATCCCAGTCAAAGGAAATTTAGTTTCAGTGCGTTAATTTTAAAGATAGGCGCTTCAAACAAAATCTATTCTTCGCAAATGTTTAAGGAGTTCACTACAGTGGAGATATTTCCACAATTTGTAGGTGTAGCCCGTTTGCAAGGAATTTTAAGAATGTATGTGTTACAAAAAAGTACATACTGCCTATCTATATAGAAAATATATGCTTGTAGGGATCTTCTAATAAAAAAAATTGTGAAAAAAATGCAGTTCGTTTGAAACGCCTATTTTTTATAATTAACGCACTGCGGAGAAATTTCCTTAACATGAGATTTCCTATTAAGATTTCGCAACTACCAGCCGGTAGGCAGTGCCGCATAAACAAACAGTAATGCCAATTTTTATTGTTCATAAAATTGCCGTACAGCAATTTGTTCGAGATGAAATTTTATGAAAACCAAGAACATATCTACAACCATACATTTGTTCAATTTGTTAACCTCTAAACATTATAATCATTCCCTGGCCTTCAAGGACACTATTTGCTAACAACTCATTTGTTGGTCGTATTTGTTAGTATCGTGCATGCCAAACTGAGACTGTTTCTACTACTAAAAATGAGACATGAATCGTTTGTGCATAACGGCATCTAGTTGGTCATAGACTATTTCTTTTTTCATATTCTGATATTTTGAACAACTAAAAGTATTACTTATGTCTCTCTTTTTCTTAGCTTAATATATGAAAGCAGGTCCTGAGATGACGTAAACAAGTTTGTATTCCTTGTGCAAGACTGCCCAGAGTAACCAATTACGGACGAATTAGGAAGTAATTTAGACGCAAAAGACTTGCTCATTAAAACTTTTTTTTTAATTCATGTAAACCTCGTTAAGAGATTCATCCCCTTGTTTGTGACAGGTATTTTTAATACACTGAATATTTAATATTTTATTTCTTAAAAAATCGTAAAATTTACTACACACTTGAAATTAATTATACCGTTGGTTGTTAGTTTCCTGCAGATATTTTTTTTTATTATGTTTGTAACATGTTTTATCCTGTTACATACCCAGGCATTGTGTTTTTTCTATTATTTTTTCCCCATTTATATCCCCATAAGGCTATTCAAACGAAGGCATGTTCAAACAAGTAGATATAACTATTAGTGAATGCGTGTATTGTTTTACATACCAGGATTCAGATACGGTACTTGTTCAGGATACTTCAGTCTCCAAGGTTGTGTTTCTGCCCCAGCCATAGTTAACAAATTCCAACGAATTTGCAACACACCGCGACGCGACATGCGTAATGGGGCCGCGGTGGCAAAGCGGTTAGTCTGCTCGCCTCCCACCTAGGAGAATCAGGTTCAATCCCCAACCGGGCTGCTCACCCGTTTTTTCGCACGTGGAAATCGTGCCGGACGACGCCGTTGGTCGGTGGGTTTTCTCGGGAATCTCCCGTTTCCCCTGCCCTTTCATTCCGGCGCTGCTTCATACTCTCCTCAATCACCCTCGCCGGCTCTCAAGACCTCGCTGTTAAGAGCNCGCCCTTTCATTCCGGCGCTGCTTCATACTCTCCTCAATCACCCTCGCCGGCTCTCAAGACCTCGCTGTTAAGAGCCACCCAAATCTCTTCACTCACTCACTCACGACGTGCAGAATGGCCGATAATTTATTCTGTACGCTATAGCCACGTNCCACCCAAATCTCTTCACTCACTCACTCACGACGTGCAGAATGGCCGATAATTTATTCTGTACGCTATAGCCACGTGCAGATACTGTTCGGACGCTCCCTGCGTTAACGAGCGACCGAGCTTTATCGGGGGAAAACATCGGCGAGATCAGTCCTGGTGCGGCGGAGAAAGTTCGTTAAAAAAAAATTCCAAAAACCGCAAGGTCAAGTCCGCCCATAAGGAAGCATTGTGACGGTGATGGAAAATAACATAAACAAGCTTCGCCTATGTTCTGTTTCCTCTGAATTTTAAGTAGTGACTACACAGTTTCAATACAGAAATCTGTCCAGTAAAGATACAGCATTGTCGCTATATTTTAAAACACTGTTTTACAGAAGAATACATATCGTACTTACAGCGATTTTGGCTTACAATGACACTTTCAACGACCACATTTGTGTTTCAATAACCAAATTTTTAAACTGGCAACAAAAAATCGACTTTCATTTCTGTCCTGAAATATGATTTACATGTAAATATTCCTTAAATATTAAAATTATAATAGACACAACTGCTTACAGCGAGAACCAATTGACAACTAGGGAGGTCCCTTAAGGCCTAGTGTACGAGTCGATATGGGAGGTACCTATTACACAATAGTAGTTGGCATACTAGCATGAGAGACACTCGGTAGGTTCAGATGAGCATATTATTCAAAGTAAATATTGGTTCCATTCGTAGAGCTGGTTATCAGTAGTAGGTTATGTATAAAAAAAATTATAGTATTTTAATATTGCTTCTTTGCTTATGGCAATTAGAACATTTTAATGCATATTAGTGTATTTTTAATCAATGACATTGATTATGTGAATTCATTAGATTATTATTTAAAGTTATTTTAATGCAGTTGTTTGTTTACTTAAAGTTACGATCTGCATTCAAAAGTTAAAATAATATATATATAATGTATTGAACATACGCCTGTAAATCACTTCTCAGTGTAAAACTAAAGATTGCATTATTGGGCTATCAGCACAAAACAAAACTTCAAATATATTTGTATGCAGTCATGAGAAAAACAACTTGTATTAAATGTTTAATTATGTGGGCAGTGTTTCATGTTTGTAATACGTCTTCAAATCGTATTTGAAAGTAGTAGTTCTCGATATTATTTGCCTTTGTTACATTCTAAGCTATTTGAATGATTTCAACCTCATGAGCGTATCATTGGGTTGGAAACATTCCTTTTGCTTTCGCCATCAATTAAACGGCCACAAGGAGCGGCCCACGCACTGAAACTGCAATGTACGAAAGCTGGCGTGGGACCTTTCACAGGAAACAGGACAGGTTCTGTTACCAAACCAGGCATGAAATCTGGCCATACAAGGTGACAAATGCCGCGGTGGCTGCCGTAGTAGTTGGTAATGGGTATAACACCTGCTTTTGGCAGATGTTGCACAAGCTTGTACGGAATGTGTTACCGAGAACACGGCCAGTCACGTCTGGTCACGCTGGTAAAATTTCACTGTTGTTTTGGCGGGCGTCTTTCAAGTTCGTCTGCTGGCGCTGGAGTGACTGGCCGAACTGCAGGCGAGTGATGGCGTTTTCGCGATAAGCGTGAGTGGAGATGGATATAGAAGCAGCACACTGAGAGAACAGCCTACAAAACATTTGTTTGTATAGGACCAAAAATATATTTAGTTCATTCAACAAAATATGGGAAATAATATTAATTTTGTTTATTTAACAAAATACAAGCTAGAATCAACAAAATCCCGTGTGTTGCACCAAAAGAAAATAGAGTTCGAGAGTTTGTTTATATTTTTTGGGTCAAATATGAAAGTGGCAGTTTTTGTTAGTGCATGCTTAATAATGGTATAAACATCCTTAAAGAAGGTTCAAAAGGAAACTTAAGAAGTAAAGCTGTGAAACATGAAATATATATTTGCGCACGATTTTCCAGTAGGTATTTGAAATGTATTTATTTAAAACTATTCCGATTTCATCAGCTGTCACTTTAGCTGAGGTTGCTAAGGCATAGCGCTCACACGCATTTGATCTAGGTCCGAATCTCCATTGGTATTTAAAACTTTTTTTTTTTTCGTATCGAACGAAACTGTTTAATGTACGATAAGCCAAACAAATCTTTAGTTGCACCAAATAAGACCAACAAAATAATTTGTTTTCAAAAACAAATGCAAACAAGTAAATTGGTTACGAGAAATAAACTTTGTTTGAATCAACAAAACCTTTCTCTCAGTACAGGCTTGATTCTGTAAATATATACCTACACGTTGTTTCTGCTCTAGGCAGGGTCAACAACGTGGGTAAGAGGAAACTGGCGCTAACTGGAGCACGAGGATCTGCTCTAAGGGTGGTGTATCCCTAGAGCCAGACCGAAGAATTAAAGAGGCGAGACGAGATGGGGTTGGAACATCGGCTGAATGAAAACTGGGGAGGAAATGGAAGAACGCCAATAAAACCCTCTCGTCACGGTATTCTTCCAGCCTGACTCTTCCGCGCGATAATCTCTGCCCGAAAATCCTCGAACGCCGGAGCATTCGAGTAAATCGGAGACCCCAGCCGGTGGGAGGCTACAGGAACCACTGAACCGATTCTGGATCATTATTTTCGGGAGTGAATAGTGTACATGTTGTTGTCGGCGCTCAACGCGGCTGCCTAGTGCATGAATGGCCACCTATCACGATATTGCTTTGGGACGGTCCGTCACGGACGTGTGGTTTGTTTCCTTGTTATTGTTTCAGCTGTTTTGGATCAGAAACCTCTGCATCAAGGAGTCATTGCATTTACCATTGTTTATGCAAAACAATTTACAATAATATTTTTTGTGTAACTTAAAATTTTCATAATAAACTGGATTTNTTTACCATTGTTTATGCAAAACAATTTACAATAATATTTTTTGTGTAACTTAAAATTTTCATAATAAACTGGATTTGTGTGTAAGATAATTTCATGATCTCGTTTTAAAACGATTGTAAGCTATTTAAAAACTACTAACCTGCCTTTACTGAAGCATCTCTGCCCTAGTTTTAAGTATTGAATAGTTTGTTGTATTCATAACGAATGGGGTAGACTTTGGCCACAGGGACTGCTCAGCTTTCTAATTTAAAAAAATACACTTTTTCCATTTTTGCCCGAGCAACACGGCAATTTTTTTTTTAAACATCCTGGAACCTTCGGCAAAATTAAAATTTGTATACTCAAAAACACGCAAAAACACAAACTNTTTACCATTGTTTATGCAAAACAATTTACAATAATATTTTTTGTGTAACTTAAAATTTTCATAATAAACTGGATTTTTGTGTAAGATAATTTCATGATCTCGTTTTAAAACGATTGTAAGCTATTTAAAAACTACTAACCTGCCTTTACTGAAGCATCTCTGCCCTAGTTTTAAGTATTGAATAGTTTGTTGTATTCATAACGAGTGGGGTAGACTTTGGCCACAGGGACTGCTCAGCTTTCTAATTTAAAAAAATACACTTTTTCCATTTTTGCCCGGGCAACACGGCAATTTTTTTTTTTAAACATCCTGGAACCTTCGGCAAAATTAAAATTTGTATACTCAAAAACACGCAAAAACACAAACTNTTTTTTTTTTTAAACATCCTGGAACCTTCGGCAAAATTAAAATTTGTATACTCAAAAACACGCAAAAACACAAACTCTTATTAATTTACTCTTACTTTTTCTCTTGTAGCATAATTCTTCTCTTCAAAGCGCACAAAGTGTTTTTAGAGATATCGTGAAAGGTGGCCAAGACATCTAGGGATGTTGATATCGGAAAAAAAATTGCTGTATTATTTATATTTTTAATTTTTAAAAGTGTTGTTTAACGAAAAGATATATCGAAAGAAAAATATATATTTTCGGTACATCGGAATACGATATTTTATGTACTGAAGGACTTGACAAATGTAAAATTGCTTGGAATATTTCATGTCGAAGACACGAAGCATTGCAGAAAAATGTGGCGCCTGTTTCTGGTGCGTGTTACCAAGGTTAGCATAGTAATTTTTTAATTAAATTTATTTATTCAAAACAGAGCTTATTAAAAGAGCATTTTAAAAATATATATTTCCGATTCCTGGAAACAGATATTGATTTCGATAAAATATCGTTGAGATATATCGACGATTTATATCGATATATCGTTGATAGAACATTATTTCGATATATANTTTCGATAAAATATCGTTGAGATATATCGACGATTTATATCGATATATCGTTGATAGAACATTATTTCGATATATATAATTTTTTTCAACATCCCTACCTAAAACTATTTAACATGTAAAACCCTTCTTCACTTACTCTCGGTCGGTCCAGAAATAGGCAGCCATCTTAATAGCGAGGTCTTCAGAGCCGGCGAGGGTGAAATGAGGTGACCATGGGGCGACGGTGGAATACAGGGGTGGGGGATACCCAGAGAAAACCCGCTGGCCATCAGAAACCTCTACCACGTTTCCTACATGCGAAAATCCGGATGACACCGCCGGGAATCGAGCCCGGTTCGCCCTTGGTGGAAGGAGAGAAGTCTGGCTACTACATCACCGCCCCCCCCCCAACCCGAATTTTTTTTCTTTGCTGTATGCCATGCTGTTTTGTTACTTCAGGCCAGACACGAGGGCAAATGAAATGAAGTCTTCGAAAGGAACCGATCCACATTCTAGCGCACGCGTTATCCAACGGCGCCGCCAAGATGACACGCGCTTTTCACTCATTTTGTCCAGTTCACCTGAACCGAATCCCACGGAAGGTGCAGCGGGCGAAACTAACGAACTTTCTCCGCCGCACCAGGACTGATCTCGCCGATGTTTTCCCCCGATAAAGCTCGGTCGCTCGTTAACGCAGGGAGCGTCCGAACAGTATCTGCACGTGGCTATAGCGTACAGAATAAATTATCGGCCATTCTGCACGTCGTGAGTGAGTGAGTGAAGAGATTTGGGTGGCTCTTAACAGCGAGGTCTTGAGAGCCGGCGAGGGTGATTGAGGAGAGTATGAAGCAGCGCCGGAATGAAAGGGCGGG